>VXBW01006169.1:0-30078 GCA_013400375.1 Thinocorus orbignyianus | reverse complement strand
CGGCTCTCAGGCTGTGGGGGCCCGGTAGGCGACGAGTTACCCCTCTGTGGAGACGGCGCCCAGGGCCGCTGCCCGCCCCGCTGCTCGCCCACCCGGGCCGTGGGACGCTCCGAGGGCTCCGTCCCAGGGCCCGCAGCGGGGCTGGGCACCCGGGGACTCTGCCTTCCTGCGGCACGGAGAGCCTCCGCCTCACGGTCCTGCCTGGGACCATCGTAGCTCCCGTGGGATTCCACCTTCTCTGGGCTGGGAATGGGAAACGAGCTGGCACAGTCCAGATACCCGGCTTTTCCCACCCTCTGAGGAAAATCACAGTGACTGAGGTTGTTACCTGCCTCCAGCAGCTTTATTAGCTTTTTCGTGAGTGTCAGGGAGGGAGGAAAGGCTCTGCCATTCCCTCTTGGCATCAGGGCACTTTCCCAGCAGTTACCTGCTTGCTCTGGGAATCTGCCCCTCCCTGCCCAGAGCCCTGGCCCCCATCCCCTGGCTGCTGCATCCAGATCCTGCGTCAGCTCAGAGGCCCTCAAGGGCCTTCCAGGATCTGAAGGGAGCTCCAGGAGAGCTGGGGAGGGACTCTGTCAGGAAACGGAGTGACAGGACAAGGGGTAACAGCTTTAAATTGGAAGAGGGGAGATTTAGATTAGATATTAGGACGAAATCCTTTGCTGTGAGGGTGGTGAGGCACTGGAACAGGTTGCCCAGAGAAGCTGTGGCTGCCCCATCCCTGGAGGGGTTCAAGGCCAGGCTGGATGGGGCTTGGAGCAACCTGCTCTAGGGAGAGGTGTCCCTGCCCATGGCAGTGGGGTTGGAACTTGATGATCTTTAAGGTCCCTGCCAACTCTGACCATTCTGTGATTCTATGAATATTCAAAGTGAGGTAAATTTTTAGTAATTCATTATCTTTCCCTTTCTCTCCGAGCAATGATCAGCACTGAATTTAAATAGACGTTAGTTATATTTTTCTCTTGCAAAATAATACTTTAAGGATAGATGCCCTTTGTGACGGATGTTGGACCAAATGTCTGGGTTTGATAGAGAGTTGTGTGATAATGAAGTTGACACCACCAGGCAAACATGTTCTTCCTTATCCATATGTAGAAACACTTAAAAGGCTAATCCTCAAGTAATATACTAGCATCAAAAAGAAATCCTGAAGCACTGTTGAAATTGCTCAAATCCCAGGGCACTGTTAAAATTGCTCAAATCCCAAGGCATCTTTTAAATTCATATAGAGAGCTGAAGCGATAAGTTAAGAAAATTATATGCTTGGGGAAAAAAATAATAATCCACTATTCATTTCTTCATCACAGATCTTCTGGATTTAAGATGGCGCCACGGACAATATCTCTGAAGAAAGGCAGGGAAAAGGAAGCAGGGCCTGGTGAAGGATTTCTGTCAGGGCTCCCAGGTCAGTCCTGCAGGGAGCGTTCTGAATTAGCATCCTGGGCAATGTTTGGCTGGTGGTAGTAACTTGCAGGTAACAGCTCCCCCAGCTAAGATCATTTCAGGTCACTTTCAAATAAGAACAGTGCCACCACAAGTTAAATATTTTTGCCAGGCCTCACCCTTCTTTCATAACATGCACTGGGTAAAGACCACTGCTGAAGAAATATCTACACTCAGGTCATCCCCTGTCCTGCCCCCAGGGTGCCTATGTGTGATCTTGTGTACCACAGGAGAGTAAGAAGCCAAAGTAAACTTGGGGTGGAAGCAGCAGCTGCAGTGGGTTCTGTGTGTCATCAGAAATGTTGCCAGTTTTGAAAAGCAACAAGTGGTGAGATAGAAAATTACACAAAATGAGTTTTTCTGTAGGTTAGTCTTTGGCTGAGATCAAGGACGTGCATTATAAGCTGATTTACTTAAGAAAATTGACACTAATAAAACTTTTTTTAGCTTTAAGCTGAAAATGTGTAGAAACGTGGTAGGAAGTTATTATTAATGGTGAGCACTAAAAGCTTTATTAGTCATTCAGTGTGAGAGATACTGTATCAGGGTCATAAAGAATTCTAATGGACCTTTCTCTCAGGAGGAAAATATGCAGAGTTAGTGCTAGAGCAAGAGGAAATAAAGGTGTTGCAAAACTTTGCAGTTTTTACAGTTTTCTCTCCATGGTAATGAGCTACATTTCATATGCTTTTTTAAAGAACTATTCAGTGCATCGTGATATTTACAAATTACATTCACCAAGGAGCTCAGCAAAAAGAGAAATACTGAAAGTGTAATATTTACCAAAAGAACAGAATAAGCTATTTTCAAAAAAACCAACCCCACCCAAACCAACAACAGACACCCCCCTTTCATGTCCCCCATTTTCCCAAGTGGTTTTACTCAAACTAGGACAGAAAGAATCAAAGTGCTTATTAGTGTGCAGTTCCTGTAAGCACACGGATCAGAAAGTTTAGCTAAGATCCACTAAGTCAGAGGCAAGCAGAACAAAATATTTTTTGAAGTCACTGGTTTATAAAATGTGTAGAATTATTCATATTACAGCTGTTATAAACATGGTTTGATTTGCCTCATCAGTGCCTCCAAGGCTAAATACAGGGTACCCTCTGCAGCCGTTCCCTGGCCTGGGCTCCCCAGCTCAAGAAGGACAGGGAACGGCTGGAGAGGGGACAGCAGAGGGACCACAAAGATGGTCAGGGGCCTGGAGCAGCTCTCTTAGGAGGAAAGGCTGAGGGACTTGGGTCTTTTTAGTCTGGAGAAGACTGAGGGGGGATCTGATCAACACCTATCAATAATTAAAGGGTGGGTGTCAAGAGGAAGGGGACAGTCTTTTCGGTGGTGCCCAGTGAGAGGACAAGAGGTAACAGGCAAAGACTTGAACACAAGAAGTTCCATCTAAACATGAGGAGGAACTTCTTCCCGTGGAGGGTGGCAGAGCCCTGGAAGAGGCTGCCCAGAGAGGTGGTGGAGTCTCCATCTCTGGAGACATTCCAAACCCACCTGGACAAGTTCCTGTGCAACCTGCTCTGGGTGGACCTTCTTTGGCAGGGGGGTTGGACTAGGTGATCTCCAGAGGTCCCTTCCAACCCCGTAGCATTCTGTGATTCTACGAGATCTTAGTTATTCAAAACCCAGTTAATCATGTCCATTAACAGAAGGCCAGCGAAAACTTAAGACACATGAAACCCTCTTTGCTTCTAAATTCACTGTCTGTGAAACACACCAGAGCCACATCTTGGAGTGGCAAATTGGGGTGGCCCAGCCTGGCAGCTCATGAGGGTGCCTTCAGCTGACACTCTCCTTGTCACACAGCTAGTAGGTATGGGGATATGTTGTCCAGAGTGTGGATCTTGATGTTGGCAGTTTTGTGCTGTGGCTCTTAAACCCCTTAAACTTAGTTTCGTTCTGGCTTGAAGAGTCCATGCTTCTGGGTTTTCATACCCATCTCCTACACATACCACATCCAGCTTTGTTTGAAATCAGGTACAAACATTCAAAGAGAGCAGTGTTGATCGTGAGTCTTGCTAGAGAGAGGTCTGATTTATGCTGAAAGCAGGGAAGAAGGATATAGTCCAAGGCATGTTAAGCCCAGAAGTGACTAAGAGGACTGGTTAGCGCAGGGAGGGGTTGCCAGAAGCAGAGAGGCTGACATCAACAGGGTCTGGAAATGACTCTAGACTGTACGTCATTATCTGAAGGCCTTATATTGCTATAGCAACCCTGAAATTGCATGAGTATCTCACCTATGACCACAGTGAAAAACAGATGGATTAAAGTAGCTTGTCTCTAACTAGGAAACAATACTATGGTTTTTTTTTCCCCCTGTAGAAGTTCAGCTTTTACTTGCTTGAATGCTACTCCTCGTACTGAGGCGATGGTGCAAGTAATAATTTCTATCACTCTGCTTTTCAAGAAAAGTGAGTTTCCTCCTCAGCTGAAAGCGGTCTTGAATCTGGAATTGGTTTAAGCAGGGGTAGGAGCAGCGAGTGGAACTCCCCAAAAGTTAACCTCTCCCTAGTGATGCATGGATGATGGAGGTTTTCCTGTGGTAGCTCTCTCTGTACCCATCAGCAGGTGGGCATCCTGTGGGGTTGACAGGCTTGATTACTTCTTCCATGGAGTTGGGGCTCATCACAGACGGGAAGATTCTTAGAGTGGGAAGTTGTGGTGATGAGCTGCTAATACCCCAAAGCATTAGATTTGAGGATGTAGGTTCCAACTTGGATTAAATATCATAGAATCCTAGAATGGTCAGAGTTGGAAGGGACCTTAAAGATCATCCAGTTCCAACCCCCCTGCCATGGGCAGGGACACCTCTCCCTAGAGCAGGTTGCTCCAAGCCCCATCCAGCCTGGCCTTAAACACTTCCAGGGATGGGGCATCAACAACTTCCCTGGGCAACCTGTTCCAGTGCCTCACCACCCTCACACCAAAGAACTTCTTCCTAAGATCTCATCTAAATCTCCCCTCTTCCAATTTAATATCGCTCATCCTTAAGAAAAATAAATAATTCTTTTTAATAAAACTTTCTCCCTGTCATTAAAATGACATTTTCTTAAGTGGAAACCCACAATTTAAAAAAAATAAACCAACAAAACAACAAACCAGCAAAACCCAAGAGAAAATAACACACTGTCAGTAACAATTAATTCCTGACAGTGGTTTATTAACTCTGCAAACTGGGACTCGGTCCAGGGAGAGAGGGTTTTTTCTGTAGGAAATTCTGGAGGAATTGCCTCTTCTGCTGCAGCTTTTCTAGACTTGCTGTGTTCCCCGTCCATGCTCCATTCCTCAGGGCTTGTACCTGAAGTGATAATGTCAAACTTTCTCTCACAGTTCAGGTTCTGCCTGGTTGTTTCCAAATCCCATTCCTGTAGTCTCTCTCAGCAGTGTTTTCTGTAATTTTTCACTTGTTCATCTGCAAAAAATGCTGGAGTTTACTCTACAGGTGCTCTACTTCGAGTGCTCCAATAAAATTGGAGATTTTCTGGAGTTTGTTCTAAAAGAGTGGGTTTTTTTTCCCTTGAAATCAGGTAATAGAATTTGTACCTACTCAGGACTATAAATTAAAAGAGAAAAGTAGATTAAAGATGTAGTTGAATAATATAAACATCATTCAGTGAGAAGGGAGATGGTGGAAATAAGTTGCCTGTTGTTTACCAGTTTTCAAGAAGTTAAGTTTCTGTCTTTTCTCCAAGAATACATCATTTTGAGGTAATTTAAGTCCTTGGTTATGTCTCCATTTCCAAGTGACATTGTTAATAGGGAAGACTTTTGTCACCAGAGCTAGACAAAGATAATAATTCATGCTGGTTTCATTTCTAAGTTAGAATGGGAATTCTCCTGAACGTTCTTCATTCTGTTTCTCGATGGTTTTCCATCAGCCACATCCCTGATGTGTAATGCCAAAGATTGACTTTTATCCAAGAAGTCTTATTGGACTGGATGCCAGATTGCTGAATAAACTGTGTCTCCTGGGAATTTTAGAACGTAGCAAAAATGCTGGTACTAGCCTACAGCCAGCCAAAAGTGTAAGGCTTAAGCAATGTAGTAAGGATAAAAAAGTCGTGATGTAAAACATTACATTATAATGTGCATTCTTGAGAATGTCTGGTGAGAATATTGTTAAGACCTGATGTGAACCCTGTTTTTCTAAAAAAAATATTAAGGAAGTGTGAATAGAATCATAGAATGGTTGGAATTGGAAGGGACCTTAAAGATCATCCAGTTCCAACCCTCCTGCCATGGGCAGGGACACCTCTCCCTAGAGCAGGTTGCTCCAAGCCCCATCCAGCCTGGCCTTAAACACTTCCAGGGGTGGGGCATCAACAACTTCCCTGGGCAACCTGTTCCAGTGCCTCACCACCCTCACAGCAAAGAACTTCTTCCTAATATCTCATCTAAATCTCCCCTCTTCCAATTTAAAACCATTACCCCCGTCCTGTCACTGGACTTCCTGACCAAGAGTCCCTCCCCAGCTCTCCTGGAGCTCCCTTCAGATCCTGGAAGGCTGCTCTCAGGTCTCCCCGGAGCCTTCTCTTCTCCAGGCTGAACAGCCCCAGCTCTCTCAGCCTGTCTTCATAGCAGAGGTGCTCCATCCTTCTGATCATCTTTGTGCCCTTAATAGCTTTTTATCTTTGTTGGTTAACAAATTCTTGAACCGCTTGGTCTTTCCTCCTAATTTACCTTCAGTTCTGCCTGGAACATGGTCTCAAATATTACTCCATTTGCAACAGCCCTGCTTTCACAAGCTCAGCCATCCTGCTTCCACACAGCATGAAATATTAACTCTGGCGGTTTGGGAGAGTGCCAGTTGCTAAGATAAAGTGAGAAACAGCGAGAAGTTGCAATCAGAGATGACCTCCTATTGACATGCTGTTTAAGGTTTTTTTCCTTTTTTAATTTTAATTCTTTTTTTTTTTTTTTAACAGGACTGAAGATTCTGCCTTTGAAAAATCAGAAAAATTAAACCACTCCTATCGTGTCCTTTGTATCTGTTTTCCCTGACCCTGACAACCTCAATTGGCAAGTTCCTCAGGTAACACTTTCCCCAGGTGTCCATCAAAGCAGGTGGGTGGTACAACACAGAATTAATTAAATATGCTCAAGTCAGGGGGAAAAAAGCCTTTTTGGTGAGAGGTCCTCACAGGTGGCCGCTGGCATCTGTTCTCTGTCACTTTATGTGGATTTCTTTGGCTAGTGTTTGATCTCGTGGGAATATTGTCTAGAAACTTTTCTGAATTTCCTATAAGGATAACGGTTGACTCACACCTTGGATTTGGCTACTAATAAAGCTTCAAATTTCTCCTGAAGTCATGAGTCATTCCTGTTTTCATTTAAAAACTTCAGCACTGCCACAGCCCAGCCCAGTCACAGCCTGAACAAGCATTACGTGGGTTTCCTAGCACTCTGGTATTTGCTTGCCTGCCCCTGGTAAAATACTTCTAAGATATTTAACAAGGAAAAGGCTTTTCCATGGATTTTCCTGAGGAGCCAAGAGATGGATTCTGGGCAAACCATCCATTGCTTGTTTTTACTGATACTTGTGAGCAGTTTGCAGATCTCCTTTGGTGATGGACAGGACCGTGAAGCTGTGTTGTGCCACGTGGAGCTGGGCTGTGAGCAGAGAGTACCCTCAATAACTTTGATGACATCACAAAACCAGAATGGTGTGGCTGACACACCATAAGGCTGTGCCACCATCCAACAAGACCTGGGTGAAAAGGAACCTGATGAAGTTCAACGAGGGCAAGTGCAGGGTCCTGTCCCTGGGGAGGAATGATCCCACACACCAGGACAGGTTGGGGGTGACCTGCTGGTGAGCAGCTCTGCAGAGAGACACCCTGGAGTTCTGGTGGACAACAGGATGACCATGAGGCAGCAATGTGCCCTTGTGGCCAAGAAGGCCAATGGCATCCTGGGGAGCATCAAGAAGAGTGTGATCAGCAGGTCCAGGGAGGTCATCCTGCCCCTCTGCTCTGCCCTGGGGAGGCCCCGTCTGGAGTCCTGTGTCGAGTTCTGGGCTCCCCAGTTGAGGAAGGACAGGGATCTGCTGGAGAGGGGACAGCAGAGGACTACAAAGATAATCAAGGGAATGGAGCAGCTCTCTTAGGAGGAAAGGCTAAGAGACCTCTATCTTTTTAGCCTGGAGAAGAGGACTCAGAGGAGATCTCATCAATGCTTGTAAATATCTAAAGGGTGGGTATCAAGAGGATGGGGCCAGTGGTGCCCAACAACAGGACAAGGGACAATGGATACAAACTGGAACACTGGGCATTCCACCCCAACATGACGAGGAACTTCTTTCCTTTGAGGGTGCCAGAGCCCTGGAAGAGGGTGTGAAGTCACCTCTGGAGATATTAGACCCCCTTCTGGATGCATTCCTGTGCAACCTGCTCTGTGTGAACCTGCTTTGGCAGGAGGTTGGACCAGATGGTCTCCAAAGGTCCCTTCCAATCCCTACCATTCCATGAATCTGTGATATACTCAGCTGTCCTTGCTGCAACCAGGTCTTTTTCTGCTACTAGAGTAGATGTCAGACTCTGGACACCAAGTGTCAACTTTACCAATAACTCTGTGTTCCTCCAGCAGAACTGACTGTGTGCTCCTTTCTAGGGGAGTGAGATAGAAATCACCAGGCTCTTTCACCCAAGTTGCCTCCATTCGTTTCTGCATCAGTTAGGTTCAAATTTACACGACTGTGGAAGAAGGAAAATGTAAAAAACCAAAACAAGTTAGGAAAATCCCATGCTAGTACATCGTACAACTTCTCTGTGCACTTGTGAGGAACCCAAATCTACTGAACTGGACCTGGGTATAGGACCGGTGTCTTAGCTCATTAACACTGAAAGGCACATGGTGTGAGCAGAAAATACCGAAGAACTTCAAAAATAGTATGTCCTGAGGCAGAAAATACCTCCTTCACACCAATGTTGGTGGGCAAATGTGTCTCACCCTTGCAGTGGTGATGGCTGCAGCAGATTGCCAACCTTCAGTAGCTCCATTCCATGATGTAGATCAGTTGCTTGGCTGCTCTTCACTGGATGCTGTTTCATTTAAGGGTATCTTTTTGGTAAGATGCTGCCTGTACCACAAGATAACAGCCCCGGGGTGGGTTTGTACAGCTAACTCCCCATCTTTTTGTGGTACTCAGACCAAAGTAGGTGTCCTTTCTGGTACCACCTCGCTTTTGTGGCACGTTACAACATACTGGTGAGAGCAGGTAATAGTGTTGGACTTTGGAAGCTGAGGATTCATCTCTGGTCTCTGAAACAGGACTTTTTTACAGACCATGAAACAGTGAACGCTGCTGCACTTGAGTCATTCTTTCCTGTGATAGTTCCTGAAGGACTACACCTAAAAATGAGGGTGTATCAAATCTCTTCAATCATTTTTATCCTTCTGATAGTGAGCACTGGCTGCTGTCTCACTGTGTCCAGACTGTCACGAGACACAAAACAGGAAATGCAGTAAGAAGTTGACTCTGAGAAGTTTACATTTCCTGCCCCTGCTGTCATCACAAGTGTTTCCTATTCCTGAAATCAAGAGGGACCAGTGGTCAAAACTGAAATTAAAGAGATACTGTCCAGTCGAAGCAGATAGCATGGACTAGATAGACCTGTGTCTTGCATCTGGTTGAATCAAGGTTCTGGAAAACCTACGTACCCCATGTCACTTGCAAACTTAAAAGTGGCATAAAATTAAGGAAAAAAAAATGAGCATTTAAAATACGTGTCAGGAAACATGTCCCATCCTGGCACTGGGTTGTTCTGCCAACAAAATATTGGAAATGATGGTAGTAAAAGTATTTACATAGACATATATCTGATCTAATGAAGAGCAGAAGATGGGAAAGGAAAAGCCTTGGCTCCAGTTTCACCAGCTAGGCATGGAATTTGTTTTGTCAAAGTTAATAAATGTGCTACAGGACAAAAAAAGGAAGAGCTCAATAAACTGTCAGTATTCACTCAGGCAAAAGTTTCGAGTACCTCTGAGCATCATTCTGTTGCAGTTTAGTTTCAGAGAAAATTTGACTCCTTTTGTAGCTGTACCTGCAGTCAGGAGATGTCCAGCCTGTATCATGCTCTTTGTTTTCAGTAAAACTGGTTTTCTTGAGAAGCCAAATGCTTTATCTTTTTCCAGGATACAGTTTTTCTTACAACTTTGCTAAAGATCAAAGAGCTGATTTCTACATTTTGAAGACTGACTGTGGCTTTACTTCTTTTTTTCCCCCCAAATACAGTTTTAGCTTGTAATTGAAACAACTCTAAAAAATGGGTTGGGCTACAAACACACCAGAATTGGCTTGTTTTGTTGGTCTGGCTGAGGAGAAAAGCTTCTTAGCATTTGTAGGGTTAATGTGAAGGTGAGATAAAAGGAGTTATGTTTAGGTGCATGAAAAATGTCACAAATTGTCTGGTTTTGATCTCTTGTGCTTTCTGGGGAGCTTTATGATAACGAGGGTGGGCACAGGGGAGAACGTGGGACATGGAGCACAAAGGTGTTTCCAGAGAGCCTTACTCTTGATGAACAATCTTAATTTGTTCTCTGGACATTGCTTTCCTCTGAGCAAAACAAAGAAGAACTGTTGTGAGAAGGAAACCACCACAGACCACTTGAGTTTGGAATGCAGTGTGTGTGTGAACATCACTACCAAAGTCTGTAAAGGCATAACTGAGTCTCAGCAGGTTCCTGTTCCATTCCAGCTTTATCCTGGGCTTCCTTCTTTATGCTTCTGAGTTGGCTTGGGTGGGAGAATCCCAGCAGTTGCTGGGCTCCACTGGTAATAATTAAAGACAATGAATTTGGGAATTTTTTTTTGTCACCACGTCTGACGTCTATTGGGTTTGACCAGGCTGCTCTTCACAACCATCTTTGTGGCCCCTCTGCTGGACTTGTTCTAGTAGGTCCATGTCTCTTCTCCTTTTGCACCTTATGTCCTACAGAGCATACCAGTCCAAGAGGACACAGGTTTGAGTGCTCCCTCCTCCAGGGTATTCATCAGTATGCCTGATGTTTTCCCTTGGCGAGGGGCAGTTGGGGTTTTGTAGGAAAGATCCTGTGATTCAGTGACTGTAACAGAATAAGGAGCTTATTATCTATTTATCTATTATCTATTATTTGGGACGTGGCAATCCCAGGCACAAATACAGGTTGGGAAGAGAATGGCTGGAGAGCAGCCATGAGGATAAGGACTTGGGAGTGCTCCTGGATGAGAAGCTCCACATGAGCCGGCAGTGCGCGCTGGCAGCCCAGAAACCAACCCCAGCCTGGGCTGCAGCAAAAGGGTGAGCAGCAGGGCCAGGGAGGGGATTCTCCCCCTCTGCTCTGTGCTCCTGAGACCCCACCTGGAGTCCTGTGTCCAGCTCCGGAGTCCTCAACAGAGAAAGGACATGGAACTGTTGGAATGGGTCCAGTGCAGGGCCACCAAGATGATCAGAGGGATGGAGCACCTCTGCTGTGAGGACAGATTAGATATTAGGAAGAAGTTCTTTGCTGTGAGGGTGGTGAGGCACTGGAACAGGTTGCCCACAGAAGTTGTGGATGCCCCATCCCTGAAAGTGTTGAAGGCCAGGCTGGATGGGGCTTGGAGCAACCTGTTGTAGGGAGAGGTGTCCCTGCCCATGGCAGGGTAGTTGGAACTGGATGATCTTTAAGGTCCCTTCCAACTCTGACCATTCTATGATTCTATTATTTTGTGGCACTTGACTGTGAACAGGACTTTTCTAGTCTGTGCCTAAGGCTCGCAAGTGTCCTCTGATCCACCATCAGTAGCTAGATTTGGGAGGGTTGGTTGACTATATTTTTTTCCAGGACAAAAAATATGGACATTAAGTGTCTGAGTTAGATGCAATGAAATTATCTTGCTTCTGTCCCCCAACCTTCTCTTTAAGAGACACATTTTGAGAAGCTCAGGCCACAAATCTATTCTGACTTTGGTGATGACCCCCTCTGCCCATCAGCACTTTCCTGCCCTAACAGGGAAGTATCACAGCACATGCAGCAGCTTCTTGCCTTCTTAAAACAGAGGCACAGGCACCTGAGCACCCTACTGCCCCTTCAGCTCCTCCACCTGCAACTGGAGAAGGTCTGACCATGGAGTGAGCTTAGCTGTGCTTTGTGCAGGGCGTAGGATTAGGTGACCTTCCGAGATCCCTTCCAATCTAAATTATTCTACCCTTCTAAAACATATCAAATGACCGGACAACGGGGAGAGAGGCAGCGAGCACACATTCAGTTTATGAATTTCAATGAATTCTGGCTATTAATAACTATTTTTTTTTTCACTTTTGAGTAACAGTCTGTATGTCCATCTCTAATTCATGTGCATTAATGCACGGCCTCAGCTTTGAACCCTCTGCACAAACAGCAGCCTGACGTCTGCTCTTTGGAATATCTCTCAGCTTTAGCTGGAGGAAAACAGGGGTCAAGGTGGGCATTCTGCAGCCTAAAGGATGAAAACACTTGCAAATAAGCCCCCAGTGCTCAAGTGTTGCCAGCATTGTGTGTTTTAATTACTCAGACGGGCTCTGTTCCAGCAAATTTTAGTGTAATCTTACAACCTGTTAGCCAGCCAGCTCCTTCAGGGTGGTTCGGGCTTTGGAAATCCCAACGACGGAGCCAAACGACCTGAAGAGATGTTTGAAAGACCTTGACTTGTGGGTGTATGATGTCAAAACTGCCACGTCTTCCTGATACGGGCTACTTCTGAGTGCTGGATGTTTCAGATCAAGAACAAACTGTGGCTGAGTTAAGTTTGTGGCTTAAGAATGGCTTTGCTGTAACGCTGGAGCAACTCTGGAAAGCAGCAGTGAGGGAAAAGCTCCTGAGAGCCAGCCAGGTTCTTACTCTGGAGGCAGGGCTAATGGCAAAGAAAGGCATATTAATGAAAATCTCTTCCCAGATGCACCCTAGAGACTTGGAGAATCATAGAATGAAGTGAGTTGGAAGAGACCTTAAAGTTCATTGAGTTCCAACCCCTCTCACCAGCCCAGGCTTCCCAAGCCCTAGGGACTTGGGGAAGTTCAGAGGCCACTGGAGTGTATTTTCTTGGAAAGAAACACGGACTTGAAAATAATGGGATCAACAAGCTGGATGGATATTGCTGCTGAGGTTTGATGGAGTCGATGAACAATTCCCAACTCAGCTGAAAAGGAAATCTAATATGACCTTCAGGCTTGCTTTTGATCAACATCACAATGAGAATTTCGCATCTAGTGGTGAGTTCAAACACACCACCCATCCTGTGTAGGATCAAGGGATGCAGTCTCACGTTTGAAGGTATCAAGAAGGCTTCTGCTAGGCTGGTAGAATGATCCTAGGAACTCACTTTTGGTGTCTCAGGCAAATCTCAGCACAAATCTAGACTCTGAAACAAGTCACTGAGAAGATGCTGCTTACTCTGGAAGAGGAAACTGTCCAGGACTCCTAACAGGCAGAACCTAAACATGATGCTGGATCCACCAGGTGGTAGACAAGCAGATGCTGCAGTCCCTCTACAGGCTTTCCATGGGGTTAGAGCTCCAGTTAGCCCTCAGACCAGGCGCAGTGGTTGAGCATCTGCCAGGACAATTAACCATTTCTTCTCCAAAATAGGATGGCCTCTTCAAACTATCCACAGCAGTAGCTGTTGGCACATCTTGGTGAATATGTCTGGAACCCAAATGGCCAAACCACAGGGCTGTGAGGTGGTGAGACAGCCCTGACCAGTGGAGAAACACAGCTACCAGGCAGCCCCTGTGAGCATCCTTGAAGTGTAGCATAAAAACCTTACCTTTCCTGCAGGGGTGTCATCATCATCACCATCATCCTGGCTTGAATTTGAATTTGCAGATGATCTTAAATACTTCTTCTGAGGTCAGGCAGGGCCATCATCCCCTTTTCCACTGAAGCATCACTAGTGCAGGGAAGCAGGTGATGAGGTTACCCCATCAACCCCCTGCATTGACTTCACCTGCAGGAACCCCCCCAGCCTGTGCTGAGCCTGGAAGAGCCATGGCATGGTGCTTTGCAGGAGCAGGTGAGGTGGTTACCTGCTTTGGTGATTCTTTTGACTCATTCCTGACAGGAATTAGCAAATGTTCCTCCTCAAGTGCACCTGGCTTTGTGTTGAAAGCATGCTGAGAATTGTTCTGCTTTGATAGGGAAAGCTAATTAATTTTTCAGTACTGGGCTCATTTTTTCCCCCCCTCTGTCATATCCTTGGTGAATATTACTGTGAATACGATGAGGAACCTCACTGGCTCTGGTTAAAATGACAAAAAGGTGCTTTTCCTGAGGGAAACCTCACCTTTCTAACAGATCCCTCCTGGCATTCTCTGGCAAGCTGGCTTCCTTGCTGGTGAGCGAGCATCACGTGTGAGCTCCGTGCTGCAGCAGCTCCTGCTCTGTGTTAAGCTGAAGGGTGCACGATAAATTCCTGTAGCCTGCAGGTTACTGGAGAGGTGGAGAGTGACCATTGGGAGGTCTGAACCATTCCAGTTCCCAGCCAAGCTCTTACCAGCTATTCAGGGTACAGAGAAGGGTTAGTCCAGGGAAAGGGTAGGTGTAAACAGGATTCTGGATGTGTTTTTGCTGGGCCTGACGTAAACTCAAGTTCAGTATCTCCTAAAATTGGCTCTTCTGTGGGACCTCATCTCTCTCCCCACCTCTCGTTGATGCAATAAAGAAAAAGAAATAGCTGGCTCCCTAAAAACTGATGGGAATGACTTAGGGGATGCCTGGCTGCAGGCATGAACCCTGCTGGCCAGGTCAGGGCTGAGCTGAGGGTCTGTCAACAGTAAAGGATTAAAGCTGGATGGTTGCTGCTGGAAGCATGGAAAAGCACTTTATTTCCCACCCCTCCTTGAACTTTCTGTGACTCAGGGTGAAACCCTGCCGTACACATCAAGCTCTTCCAACTGTGTGAGCTGAAGGAATTTGGCATTTCACATGAGGATTCAGCATCTGAGGGAAACAGACTATAAAGGAGTCCAGTGAATCGCTGTGCACACATTTTCAATGTAATATAAACCAGTTTTGCCTCATGACCAGGCTGCAATAACGGAGTCATGACTTGTCCAAGAGGAAAAAAAAAATAAGATAAGATTCAGATGACTCTGGGAAAGAAGCTTTTACAGTAAACTTTAAAAATAAAGCTGAATTTCACAACATTATGTTAGATAATTCTATCAGTTTTGCACAGTGAGTGTGATTTGCTTTTGTCTTTTGAAGGCAGCCATCTAGTCATTTAATACTGTATTTGTTGGCAAATTAACATGTGTTTTCAACACAGATTCTAGATGAAATCTTCAAAAATGATAATGTGGTTCCTGTTTGATAAAATAGAAGTAAATATGTGGTTTAAAGTATGCAGTAGGCAAATAATCTATAGGCAAAGGCTTCAGATACTGCAGTGATGCCCTTAGCGAAGGATCAGCATTTACTGATCTCACTCCTATCATTGCTGCTCTTATTTATATTAACAACTCTTTAATTACTGAATGCCAGAAGGATAAATTCACAGAAAAAAATCACTTTACATATAACTTAGTGGGATAACAGTGTCTAGAAGCTATTTTGGAGGAGCTGTGAGAGGCATCTTTGGTTCAGCAGCCTGCCACAGCAGGAAATGACTTCTTCTAACACACGAGGAAATAAATAAAGGTCAGATGGTTTCTGTTGCCTGCATTTGCTCTGCACAGTTCTACCAGGGAAACAGGATGTTTTCTATTAACATTGCTCCAGGTTTCCTGGTAACGATAGCACCAAAATAAGGACCAGATTTGGCCTGGGTGAAATCCACTCCTCCTGCAAAGAGCCCTACGCCTAGAATCTGCCAAGAAAAAGAAAGCTGAAGTAAGATGTGGAAGCTGCTAAATGTGTGTGTAAGCACCAGGCTGGGATCCGTGAGAGCTGACAGGACCTGATGGAACTCAAAGGAGGTGAGCACCTTGGTTTTTAAAAGCCTTTTTTGGAAATTCCAGCCCTGTAGGATGTAACAGCCTCCTGTTATTTGCTCGGGGATGGTATGTGGAACAGGTTGCCCAGGGAAGTTGTTGATGCCCCATCCCTGGAAGTGTTTAAGGCCAGGCTGGATGGGGCTTGGAGCAACCTGCTCTAGGGAGAGGTGTCCCTGCCCATAGCAGGGGGGTTGGAACTGGATGATCTTTAAGGTCCCTTCCAACTCTGACCATTCTATGATTCTATGTATATACACATGTATATGAACAGCACCTTGGGTATTCAAAACCTATACAAGTGAAAAGAAAAGCATGGAGCATGCAGCTTCTCAGCCATGAAGAAGCAGCAGCCTTGCTGAGCCCTACAGCTCATGAGATTTCCTACTGCCACTGGGTTTTCCTCACAGACCACACTTGGCTCCTGCCCTTACGTGCCCTTAAGCTCAGCAATGAGTTAATTGTTGGCAAACTTTGAGCCATGTGGGGTTCAGGTGAAAGGGAGGGCTGTAAGATGTTCCACCTGACTGGAATGCGGTTCGTGGTATGTTCTCCTTGGCTGTCTTTTCCTGAAAGGTGCAGTTACAAAATATAAAATATTTACACCATTACAAATGAAATGTCATAAAATGGAACATCCCTCCCTGCAGCGGGTGAATTATTTTCCTTGGGGGTCGGATACAAAACTGTTTTCAATACAGAGAACAATGAACTTGTTGCTACAGCTGAACACTTTCTGATCAAGAAGTTTTCCTGTCTTCAGAGGTGAGGCTTGTCCCACAGCTCCCATCCCTGCTGTGTGCCAGGCTTCACAGTAGTTGCTGACCAGCCGGATCCCATTTGGGGTTGAACCATGCCATATTACTTTTTGAGGCCTGAAAGGGAATGTTAAGAAGTTATTTTCTGAAAAAGTCTCTTGTTTTTTTGCTTATTGGACTGTGCACCTGTCTGGTGACCTGTATTTCTCCTTTATTTTGCTTGAAGCAGTGGGTAGGGAAAGATGAAGATAGAAAGGAGAGGAAGAAAAGGAGAACAGAACCTGATATCCCATTCATAGGTTACCAGAAATGGAAAAGAAAAGTAGCATAAAGGAGAAATTTTATCATATTTTTAGTAGGCCAAGATATTGCTGCTTGTATCTGGTAAATGTCATGTAAAACTTACAAAGGGTAACATAAACTCACCAGGATGGGTCAGTCATGATGTTCCTCCCATCAAAGGAGTATATTGGGACATGAGTGTTGAATTGGCCGCCGTTTCCATTGAATATGGATTCCCAGTTATGGAAAAGTGTTTCTCCCTGTTAAAATGTCAAAGCCACTTTTACAAACCAAACCAAAATCCACATCATATGTGACTTGTGTAGGCTTATCTGTGCACCTGAAATCTTAGCTGCATTGGAGAACTACATGATGGTCCTGATCACTCCTGCCTCATCTGTCATCTCTGTGCTAACAGCTCTCTGCTCCACACCTTCACCTCACAGTCACACCTCTGTTCCCTTGTCACTCCCAAGATCCAGCTTGTCCATCTCCATTTCCACAGTCCTCTTCCTCCACACTGAGGAGCTCTTTGAAACATTGCTTTAGAACTACCTACTGCAGCTACAGAGAAAATCCAGAGATGATTTGTGTCGGAACTTGTGCTGAGGTCACTGCTCTGTGGAAAGCATTGCAAATGTTCAAGTGTGAAGGCTTTGCACCAGGCTGCCTCTCCAACTGCTTTTGAGTTCTTCCAGCCCAAGCTGAAGCAATATTGTCTTTACAAGTTTGTCTCCAAGTCTCTGGATTTGCAGGCTCTTCTTTCTGCAGGTTCCAAGCACCAGGAGTTATTCCTGTAGGTTTCTTTGGCCGCTGGTTCTGGGCACCAGCCAACGCCACAGAGACAGGGTTGGTTTTCCTCAGTTTTATGTGAGACCATGGAATGACTCAAGCTCCAGGGGGGCCTCTGGGCTTCACTGGGGTAAATCCAGCATCACGCCTAAGCATGGAATTTGCCTTTATCCAGGTATTTCAGCCCAGCTTCTACCCTGGGATCATGCTAGAAGGTAGGACGTATTATGAGAAATGCAAACTTTCCCTGCTGATCCAAAAAAATAGCCAGAAAGCCAAACATCATGCTGTTGCTTTGTCAGCAGCCTGCTCTGAGTAGGCTATTCTCATTATTCTCATAGTTTTTTCTACCATTAGCCTTAAGATATTGAGAAAAAGCAACCCCTGAAAATGGAAAGGAAAGATGAGGCAGCCTGCAACTTTCTATTCTATAGCTACAATTTTGTTTCTTGAACCTGATTCTAGAATATGAAGCAAAGCTGCTTCTTTACAAAACACAGTCAGGGTTTAAATTCTCTGCTTTTGTCATTTTTTCAAGATTTTGGGGCACTTCCAGCCTATCCTGACCCAACAAGTACTGAGCACTTGTTTTTACCTTCAGATTGACAACTGGTAAATGGTACCGGTCTGTTTTCCTGACGACTGTGGCCAGGTCTTGCAGATGTGATGAGAGGAAGGCTCTGTAGGTGGACGTCAAACCTGCTTGCTGGGCCTGTTGGAAACACTGAAAATCTGCTCGCATGTCGCCAGAAAACGGAGAGTTTAAAGCCACCAGGTGCAGCTGGAGAAAAATAAGAAGAAAAAATGTTGGTTTGCCTCCCCTTGCCTCCCCTCCCCTTGCCTCCCTTCCCCTTGCCTTGCCTCTTTCCTTACCTCTTTCNTCCCCTTTCCCCTCCCCTTTCCCCTCCCCTTCCCTCTCTTTCCTTTCCATGAGACCCTGAGCAGAAACACCTCCTTCTCTTTGAACACTAAGGAAATCACAAAGATGATATGCTCCAAAAATTAAAATTCTTTTAAAAGCAGTTAACGTTTTTAAGCAGAAGCCTTGGGGTTATCCCACAAACAAAATCCCAAATCCTACAAACGTGGAAATAGGTAGGAAGTGAGCATATACCACTGAAAAATCACTGTTGTCAAACCCAAGAAGCAGCTTGCTTCAGTAAAACAGAACAGATGCAAGAGCTCATCCACGTTTTTGGGGCCAGGGGAAGTGGGGAGGGTGTTAGATAGAAGGGAGCTCCAGGAGAGCTGGGGAGGGACTTTGTCAGGAAGTGTGGTGATAGGACAAAGGGTAATGGTTTTAAATTGGAAGAGCGGAGATTTAGATGAGATATTCGGAAGAAGTTCTTTGCTGTGAGGGTGGTGAGGCACTGGAACAGGTTGCCCAGGGAAGTTGTTGATGCCCCATCCCTGGAAGTGTTTAAGGCCAGGCTGGATGGGGCTTGGACCAACCTGCTCTGGGGAGAGGTGTCCCTGCCCATGGCAGGGGGGTTGGAACTGGGGGATCTTGAAGGTCCCTTCCAACTCTGACCATTCTATGATTCTATGAAACAATTTAAAATTGCCTCTGAGAATGTCTGAACCAGCTAAAGAAGCATATTTGTAAATTTCTAAAGTAAAATCTGTGAATTTGAAGAGGAATTATCCCAAATCTCCCCCAGGATGCAGGCTGTCCTGCTTCAAACCACAGCTGTGCAGTGTCACAGGTCTCATACTCACTGCTGGTTTGCCGTTGTTCATATTTGACACTGGGCTCAGTGCTGGAGGAGGCTGGAATCCCTGTTGTTTTAACACATGGAAAGAAGCATGTTAACCACGTTACTCAGGTCAGAATTTTAGACACATGATGATTCTCTAAATAAAACAAACACAGAGCACTGGAGAACCTGAAATGGGCTTGTGTCTGAAAAATAAAGGATACTGCAGCCAGAATTCCCTACCTATGTATCATTGATTTGGTGTGTTGCATAAATATATGTTGGAAAACCATCCTGGCCAGAGCTGATTTGATAGATCTGAGAATATACAGCCCATGGTGCTCTGTCAGAGCTGGTGTCAGTGCTGATCTGCACATTCAGACTCAGTTTTCCACAGTCCAATATTTTGTACTTACATGGCTTGAGATGGCTGGAGGAGGAAGGCTGTCGGCAGGGATAGGAATCAGCTCACCAAGCTGAAAGAACCCAAAAGGAAAAGCAAACAAAACCGTATCACCAGGAGCTTCTGAACTGAAAAAGAGAGGAATCTTTGCACCCACCCTTTTCCACCCTGCTTTCTGAGTAAGGGAGCTGGAAGGGGTTAGGATGTGGTGCAATAGTACCTGCAGTTTTCTCCATCCATTTCGAACTCGGATATAAACCTCACTGGTTTCACTCAGGTAGATCAGAGCACCTTCTGCTACGTAATGAACTTTTTCCAACATACCCTCAATGTTGTGGAATGTCGTAACCTGTCCAGTAAGAAAATGAAACACTCTTCATCAGACACACAAAGTATTTTTTTAAGTTAAATTGTTGAATTAAACTCTCATTTAAACACACAAATGTCAAGGCTTCTTCTGTAGGAAATGCTCATTATTTCATACAAAGAGCTTCAATAAGATAAATATCTTGCTACTTTGGCACATCACCATCATTGTAGTAGTTAATTAACCACTAATTAATTTTGCACAGAATGAAGATCATGACTTTATCATGCCATCAGTCTTTGCATTTGTTTGAACTCTAACAAGGCAATGGACAGACTTCTCCTCTCATCACTTTCCCCAGCTGTAAGGATTCCCTGCTGAGAAATCACGAGGTTCAGAAAACATTCTAATAAATAAAACCACAGGACAGATCTTTCCCTCCTCTCTCAGTGCTACCAATGACCACCACAAGATTTGAAGCAAGGTTTCAACAGCAAACTTCTTTCTTCTGCTGTCTTACCAGGTTCCTGGTTGCAGGTGGCCCTGGCTCTCCAGGAGGTCCTGGTGGCCCAGGCATTGCAGCTGCTGAAATAAAACAAGCACACAATATATGTTGAAAGTCTTTAAGTAACTTTTCCTTGGGCAGAAAATTCACAAGTGTAAGCTCAGCTTGTATTTCAAAGCAAAAAAGAACTCTCTAGTGATGTGACCTTTAAGACTGCATCTAGTACCTAGTTCTTGTCTCTACTCCAAAACTGAATTCCTACACCGTGAGCTGAAAGTCCCTGTTTTCTGCAGTAAAAACTCATTTATTTTAAGGAAGGAAAGAAGGAAAGAGATGGAAGACTGAAAGCAAGCATTCTGTACAAATGCATATCATGAGAATAGAACTTTGACTCTGATTAGAAGAAAGAGCTTCCACACACACTCCCTGCTGAGCATCATGGTGTGTCCAGCAGGGCTCTGTAGCTGAGATCTGGGCAGATCTTGTATTAACCATAAGTAGAAACCCCTTCTTGCAGAGGAAAAGAGTGGGCAAGAAGATATATCCAGGGGTATCCAGGAGAGTATGCTACTCTACTTCTGGGAAGAAATATAAAGGCCTCAGTAAGAAATCTGATTAGGAATGGGAAAGCACGGGAGCTATTATGACATGAAAGAAAGAGGTCTAAGAGTTGGTGGAGAGTTGTCAAACTACTGAGCACAGGGAAGCCCAGCACATCCTACCTAGCATGGTGGTGAATCTGGAGTATGAAACATGCACAAAGAATTCCAAGGCTCAGCTCCTAACCACTCCCTGGTTCCTACCTTGCTGGACACTTGCACACAGTGTGCAGCTGCTCTTAGCTGTGCAAAAAGTGCTGTAATCCCAAATACAGACAGAAATACTCTTCAAAATTGAAGCAGAAATGAAGGAATGCAGGAATATTCTCCAAAACCACCCTTTGGAGAAATTTTGGTAAGCACATCTGGTAGCCCTTGCCACAATAACCAAAGCCCAGTCATCCACACCTTGCTGGATACAACAACTAAGTGGATCACTGTGATCCTGATCCCTTTGAAGTGGATCCCTCCACGAAGTGGAGCTGAAGATTCCCCTTGACCCCCTCCAATGAATTCAGTGAAGAAAAAGTATTGCCTGCCTTGTCTTTTAGTGTATCTTTCTACTCTGCAGTAGTTTGATAGTCTGAATTGTAAGATAGGTTTCTAAAATATAGATTGAACCACTGAACAGTCAGTAAAGGCTGACCCTGAGAGCACTGCTGCTTTCCAGGGTTTGGGTTTTACTGCTCTGTAACTCTTTAATTAGGCTGCAGTGATGCACCAATAAAGCAAGTTCTAGTGTTCAAATATATTTGCTTTGTGAAACCCAGAGAAGCTGTGAAACCACCTTTTACAAATTGAAGAATCTGTGCTCTGAACAAGGATCCTCCAGAGCAGCTCCTTCATGTCAACGGAGTGAAAGGGGTTTAGTTCTCAGAACTGCTCAGAGCTGCAGATGAATCATTCCTCCTTCCCCTATTACAGTGTGTGAGCCACATCATTACATTAAGAACTTCAACAGATATCACTGTGCCTTGAAGATAGGAAGTAAATAAATACCTGTGTGCATAATATTTAGTAAAATGGACATACATCAGTGGTCTGCCCAAAGAACCTTCTCACAAAGCAGCAAGGAAAGTGTGTAGGAGGATGATGAAGACTAATGGCAGAGATGGAAAGTGAAAGTATAGAGACAGAGCACTAATAATAGTTTGTTTTGTCTGTCTGGGTCTCTAAGCTAATATTCAGAAGTGCTTAATGTAAATTACACAGGAAAAGGGCTGAAGACCTTTCTGGACTTTATGGATGCTGAGGATCTGTTCATAGTATGATCAGGAGCTAAGCCACGTTCCAATGCTGAACACATGAAGATTTGTTCTTTCTCAAATAGTCTTCGGAGGATGAACNAGGGAGAGGTGTCCCTGCCCAGGGCAGGGGGGTTGGAACTGGATGATCTTTAAGGTCCCTTCCAACTCTGACCATTCTATGATTCTATGAATCTGTGATTCTGATAGACACTCACTTCATAATATTTACCAGATGACAAACTGGGAGTCTCACCTTGTCCCTGGGCAGCTGTATATACCAGTCTGACCAGGTTCAAGAAATACCTGGAGAGAACAAATGGAGACAGCCAGACCTGCTCCCCAAACCAGTGTACAGGAGGCACAGATCTTGTGGGGCAACAGACTGATGGTTAGTTGTCAGAAATGAAGATTTGGATCAGCTAGACCTGCCCAGTGTTTAGGCAGGACAGATCTGCATTAGAATCACAGAAGGGCTCAGAGGTCTGGCACCATTGGGCAAAAAGTTCTCAGGATTGCAGCCAGCAAGGAAGAGAGAGAACTTTTCAGCAAACTTTCTAATTTATATTTGAATGTGACATTCATGATATGAAATAATCCTGTCGTCTGGTTTGGGTCAAGCACCCAGGTCTCAGTCTTCCTCATGCCTACACCTGGTAAGCTCTAAAACAGAGACCTTGAAAGCCATATAGCACAGCTGGCTATAAAGTAAATATTTTCACAAATTCAGACACTAGAGTCTTCTAAAAGCTCATTTTTCCCAAGCATTAGGAGAGAAATTAGTCCTGTGTTGCTCAGACCAGGACAACTGCCTCCCAGCTACAGCCACAGCAAGGTTTTTCATGCAATAGTGCTCCCATGGCACCAGTCAGTGAAAACTGCAGAGAAATTGCCCCTTTTGTGCTTCCAGTTCCAGCTCCCCCTCTCCACTCCCCCAGGAGAAATTGGTAGAGGGCAGGAGGATGGAAAGGATCAGCCTGATTCAGGTGGGCAGATGGAAGAAGAGGTGTTGGGGTGTGTGTGTGTGTTTGGGTGCAAGCTTATTTGCTTGCATGTACAGTGAAAAGCAAAATCACACTCTCACCTGAGCCATATATTGCAGGAGGTCCTGGTGGGCCTGGTGGTCCAGGGGGTCCAGGTGGTCCAATTTTTCCATAACCTGGTAAGCCAGGTAGGCCAGGTAACCCTGGTGGTCCTCTTGGTCCAACAACAGAGTCCCCTTTTGGTCCCTATCAATGAAAACAAGTATTTTTTTTAATATATCAGTTTCAGTGCTGCAGGGCCTTCATCTCTGCTGGCAACATTTTCCAAAGGTTTCCTGCCAGACCACTGTGTAGACATGAGTCTGTATGTAATGTTCTCCAAGGAGGCAGAGATATTAATGGAAAATGAAAAAAATTAACCATATACTAAACTAAATTCAATAATTTAAGTTTCAGAAAGCTTTCTGAAAGTTTCTTCATGTATTCCTGAGTATCTGGTATCTCCAAAACTCTCCACAGTACTCTCAAAGTCCTAGACCTCAGCTCTGCCGGTGCTGAGACTAGTTGTGTTGAGATAAGAGCTTGTCAGAAGGCAACATAAAGTGTGTCTATACATGATGGGTGTTGCCTTCTCCCTCCTGTGATCAAACATCAGCTCATATCCCTTAAACAATCCAGCTGCCAGTTTTCCAGATTAAAAAGGCTCCAACTCTCTACTTGTCCGGTTTAGCAGTGTGTCTTCAGCCTGGATGAGGAGGTCTTGGGCTCCTTGCACTCAAACTGGTCTGCATTCATGGGACAGACCCTGGACTAGGAGAGCTCAGCCTCTGAAGGATCTCAGATGTGCCACCCAATTTCAGTGGAACAATTTCTGAAGAGGGAGATGGTGCTCAGCAATGTGGAATAGTGTCAGGGGAATTTTTGAGGGTGGGCTTGCCAACTGAACCCTTCATCCTCAGCTCTCAGCCACCCATTCATCCTCCTTGGCACAGAACATGGGAACATGACAACAGAGTAAATGCAATGCCTGCATTTGTTAGGAGATCCCAGGGGATAAACTACATTTGATTCTGAAGCAGCTGTGGTGGCAATTAACATGGATTAAACATCTAGGTAGAGTTTAGACAGTAGCTCAGTTTTATAGGAATGATCCAGACGGATACACAATGGACTTCTCATTCATGTTGTTGGATTACTGGACCAGAAAAGATTAATTATTTAGGTGTCCAATGATTTTCCAGTCAGCTTCTCTAACTTCCTAGCCTAGTTCCTAGCATTATCTTGATGTTTGTCTCTTTTTAGTGCCTTCTATATGAAACCAACGGGTACTCACAACTATTCCTGTGCTGTAACTTGCATGACTTACAATTAATCCTGGTCTTCCAGGTGGTCCAGGAGGTCCTGTCAGGAAAAACCCTCCATTTGGTTCTCCTTTTTCTCCCTTTACACCAGTGACTCCGTTGTCTCCTTTTTCACCCTTTAAAGAGAGTATATTTTAAAACATTGAGCTGAAATGAGATCAGAACTCTGTCCACTGATCTTCTAAAGTTATATGAGCTTAATAAAGAAAAACATCTGATAAAAATCTTTCTGACATCACTTCCTTCTTCAGTGATATGGGATGAATTGAGGCTGCAAGGCTCTCTCAGGGCAGGGGGTAGGGGAGGTTGGATTAGGTGGAGGCAGAGAAAATGCTTCTGTTGCTGCTTCCTGCTGTTCTACCCAGCGAAACCTTGTCCTGTGCTGTAGCTGATGGCAGAAAGAAAGTCAGAGGAAGCATAAAAGCCTGGCTTTCTGCTGTTCTCCATCAAGGAAAATGTAAAGAAAGAATGACATGGAATTGGAGCCATGTGGTGAGACACTGGAACACGTTGATCAAAGAAGTTGTGGAGGCCCCATCCCTGGAAGTGTTCAAGGCCAGGCTGGATGGGGCTTGGAGCAATCTGGGCTGGTGGGAGGTGTCCCTGCCCCTGGCAGGGGGGTTGGAACTGGATGATCTTCAAGCTTCCTTCCAACTCTGACCATTCTATGATTCTATGAATGCCCAGATTCATTTTAAATGAGGTGGCAGGTGAAGACAACTGTGCATGGGATGAGAGAAGAGTGGGGTTGTGTACCTGGGTAACAGCAAGGTAACACCACATGAAACTGAAGACATTTTGAAAAGCCTGTCTTCTCCTGTCCTTCATAACTCACTTAGTGTGGGGAACAGATAGGTAAAAAAAAATTGTTTAAATATCAGGTCATTATCTGTCTGCAAAATGAGCCACAGCAATTACAGGTTCCTCCTCACACAATTTTCTTCTGTTTATCTGCTGGTTTTTTGGGTTTTTTTTTTTGAGTTTTTTTGGTCTACTTTGTTTCACATTGCTGAGAAATAAACCTGTGAAAAGGCAAAGAGCAAAGCAAGAATGGGAGGTAGCTGCAGAAATCCGGTAGGGATGGGTATGTATAGGTCCTCCCTTGACTCTTCTTCTTCTGCCATTCTGCAGAGGTGAAGGACTGGACAAAAAATTAGTTCTTTGGAGCTAAAGCTGTAAAGCTCCAGCTGCTGTAGGATCAAAGAAGCCCTGTCAGCTCTGCCATGCATGCATGGGGCATTTTATGTTGTAGGAATAAATGAGGTGCACTCAGCCAAGCAGAACCAAAATCTAAAACCCAGATGGCAGGAGTCCTTCAAGGAAATTGACAATACACTCTTTTTAGTGGCATTATTAAAAAATAATCTAAATCAATTTTTTTCAGATCTTCTACTGATGAAGAGCCTTGTTCTCTTAGAAACATTTAAAATAATATTGCATTGGTATTAGTTTTTGTCACCTGATCCAGCCTGGAGAACAGAGAGACCAGACACACGAAGGTATGGGTATATTTTCTTGTAAGAGATTCCAGGAAAAGTAATTTCCATCACTTTAACTTATTTTAAAGGATGTATTTAAAGGATAAATAGCATTACACAGAAGTGATTTTCTCCCTTTGTCCCCCCCCAACCTGTTAATTGTTGCTAAATTTTTCTAGAAGCCCTTTAATGGATGTCTCTTACCTGGGCTGGCATGGAAACAAAAGCACTCATCTATGGCAGACGATTTATACCAACTTCTGTGAGGTAACAGCCAATTATGACTCACTTTAATACCACCAGGAAGGTAAAAAAGCCTCAATAACAAAGTTTTTTCAAAAGGAATCTTTGTGTTACTGACATCTGCTCTCTCTGTGCTTGTAAGAAACTTGTCTATGCAGCTGGAGTTGAAGAAATTACTATCATTTGTAATCTGTTAGCTGTTTTGTCTGCTTCACCACGCTGTACTGTTTTGTGCCTGATTTGTAGTAAATTACACTTTAAAAATAGCTTAAGAGAACCCGAACACAAATGGGATCTAATTACCTTGATGCTATTAATAAAGTGGCTGAAATATGATGGAGGCAGAGGTGGACCTGAAATAGGAAGAGAATAGAATAAAGTACAATAATTATCTGCAATTTTCTTTTTAAAAGCACTGCTTTGGATATTGCTGCTTTAGGAGTTTAAGGAAAAAAATATTTACCATAATAACATTAACCTTTAAATCTAAAGAGGTATTTTTAGTTTGATTTCCTAACAAAGCGGGGCTTACAAGCTCTGCCTTGTCTGTCACTCCTCCACCTTAATAACTCCTGAATCCAATTGTGAGTTTCAGACAAATTTGAAAGCAAAGAAGGCTCAAAGATGAAAAATACCCTGTTTTTTGAAAAACAGAAGTATCCAAGCTAATCCCTTCGATGGAAACCAAGGTAAAAGAAAAGCTTTCTGTATGTTTTGCCAGCAGTGGGGTGCCCAGTCAGTATTTGCATCATCTTTCCCACAAGGACAGTACCAGAACAGCCAAGAGAAAGAAGCGGTGTTAATGCTGTGCCACTGATCCTTGTGCTCCTCTACACTTTTCTGCATCAAAACCCAACACCAGCAACAGTGGTTCTACCACCTGTGCTTTCTTCTCTGCCAGTGGTGGTCACCCAAAGCTGTCAAATCAGACTAAAAAGCCTTCAGATATTTTCTGTTTGGTGTGATTTGGGAAAAAAAAACCCTGTTTTACAGCAGCCCACAACAGCTCAAAGCAACTCAACAAATATCACAGTGGAAGGAGCTTCAGCCGCTTGTTCCTCAGAGAAGGTTTTGGAAAATTCCCACGCTTTAGCCATGTTCCACTACCCTGCAACTTCTGTCTTGTGAATTTTCACTGTTAATGATTATATGGATGTCTGTGAGACCTAAAGAACTGGTTTGTATGAAATAATATTTGAGCAAGAACCAAACAGGAATATTTCTTAGAGCACCAAGAGAATTGGTCCTAGGTAACATATGATTCAGTTGGCAAAAAAACTTAATAAATATCTGTGATTTTTGGGGAAAGGTGAATTCAGTTCTCAGTTTAACCAGGATTCTCATATTATTTTCACCATCCTTCACTAGCTGCAGTTTTACAAAATCATAAGCATATTCCTCACACAATCCCCTTCTTTTGATGCACCTGAAACCATCAGGTACAGGCAAAAATACCCAGGACATTAATTTGTGTTAAATACAGAAGCTGGGAGGGAACACACATGGTCATGGTGGATAAACCATCTCAGAAGAAAAAAATGTTCTTAATTTCTGTTTAGGAATGCTTTTTGCTGCTGCTTCTTTCAAGTTTATTGATGGCTGGGAAGCACTAACCCCTCATTTGAAGGCACTGGATATTGATGAGAATAAAATGTAACGAGGACAAGACAAGAAAACAGATTTTATTAGAACAAACACATGTCCTCTTAAAAATAACCAAAACATCATCTTCAGTCAACAGATCCATGTCTTTGGAACAAAGAAATACTCAGATAGATGTAGTTTTGTAGTTATTACCAACTATTAGGGGGCAAAGATTAATTTGACATTCTGCTTCTTCTATTTCAGTGATTTCTGGCACTGACCAAAGTCTTCCCTCAGTAAGATTTCAAAAAATGTGTAGAAAAGGAAGAGTTTGTAACAACAATTCTTTCTCCAATAGATACTTGCTCTGTAACTATTTTTGAATGTGTAAGAATTAGCAAGATCAGAATATCAGCTTTTTGATGCAGTATATCTTTGATGAGGAACATCTGTTACGATGCTCCTGCCACAAGTGAGTTGGTATTTTTAGTTCACACAGAGTTTTCATGATTATCACAAAGCATTATGTATTAAAAAGGTGGTTGAAATGCAGATCATCTAGTTCCACCTCCTGCTGGAAGTGGGGCTGTCACAAACAAACGACTGCCTTGAACTGGGAATGCAGAGGTGTGTTACCCTGAAATGGGAAGCACTGGATTTTAGCCCAAAATTGGCTCAAAAAGATTGACAAGAAAGTGATATCTCAGGAAACAGACACAATGTCCTCCTAAGATTTTAAAAAATCTCTGACCAGCCAGTTACACTTCAATAGCTATTTTGGTACTTAACACATTCATAATACCCACAAATGTGCAGTACTTCTGTTTGGAAGGCATTTTTTGAAAATATTATGGGCTTTGTTGCTCTGTGTGTGAGTCAGCAAGGACCCTAGGTAGAAGTCTTTAGGCCAGTAAGGCTGCAGGGGTAAGTATCAGAGTACTTTGTTGAGTTTCTTTTAAAGTTAAATGTATTTCTTCACGGGTCATCATATCAGATTCATCATCATCAATGACATCTCAGATTCAGTTTACCTGGTGGTCCCGGAGCACCCCTGTCTCCCTTTTCTCCTTTGAACTCTGCTGTCCTGTGCAGCCCCCAGGCATCTCTGTTTGCTTTAGGACCTGCCATAAAAGCACCACAAATTGATGAGAACTTGCAAAGAGCAGAGACTTTAGCCATCACATCCAAACTACTGGAAGTGAGAGCAGACTTCTCCATACGTGTGGGACATGTGGCTCCAGCCCCTCTATGTCTGCTTCATGAACACTGACTGGCTGCCTGATTGTCCTCTCTTATCAACCCCAACATGTGCAAGAAGATCTGTCTTACAAGTCAATCATCTTTCTTCTCCCTAATCAACCAGCCTAAGATCCTCTAAACAAATCTGCTCTCACTGCATTTGTGAGTTTCACCGGCGCAACTCTAGAAACAGTTCTTGAGTTATGGCTCTGTGCTTGATACCACATCATCTACCATCTCCAGACTCCAAAACAAACCAAAAAATGGTAATATCTGCAACTGTGAATGTCAGAAATGCCATCATTTATTGTTCCTTCATGTCATAAAAGCATTAATAATGAAGAAAATGTTCTGTAAGGACAGGAATGCTTTTAGAGTAATTTTCCATCCGGTTCAGCTAAGGGTAGAATTGCACCCAAATGCAGCTGGATAAACCTTCTGTTTTCCAGGTATTATTCAACTTCCATGGTAAACTATCTGGGTAAAGTGACCCCTGAGTATTTAGACTTTTTAGGTCTGACTTCACTCTTTGTTCTGAGTAATTGTGAATATCTTTGCCAAATTCATGTGAAATACCATAA
Source organism: Thinocorus orbignyianus (assembly GCA_013400375.1). Classification (NCBI taxonomy): domain Eukaryota; kingdom Metazoa; phylum Chordata; class Aves; order Ciconiiformes; family Thinocoridae; genus Thinocorus; species Thinocorus orbignyianus. The sequence continues at coordinate 642 of VXBW01006169.1, read as the reverse complement.
TTCTGCCCTAGTAACTTCTCACAGCCCCTTTCTTCAGATAAAACTGCCTTGTCAAGTTTAAGGTGAATGGGACTTTTCTGAATTATGAGCAGGAAGGGTGCTGAAATGCAGTGACAAGCAGACATGGGACAGTTCTTGAAGTAATTCACAGCTGGTTCCCCAGCTGTGATATCTTCTGTCCCTGTGACCTGTTGGGATCTCATCTGGAGTCAGCGGATCACTGAGAACACCGGCTCTTTTCTAACCTGATCTGATTGCATTTGTGACTTCCACTGGGGCAAGCACAGAAACAATCTGTGGCTTGGGTACCCAGTCCATGCTCCATGAGCTGTTGCCACTTATAAATAAGAGTTTATTGGAAAGAAATAACTAAAGTCTTAGTTTGAAAAAGAGCTGCAGCATTTCCCCTTCTTCTACTGGTTATAAATCCAGCAGAATGAGATGTGCTTCTTCCCTTTCAGAGCTTCGTGTTACAACAGAAGGATCCAGTTCCTCTCCACCCTTCTCTTTTGTCTTTCAGCTGTGAGAGGTTGACAACTCAACCTTAACTCTCCGACTGTGACATCCTCAGAGTTGTTTTCCAGGCAGATTTCCAATCCAGTCATCAGTATTTTATGTCATGGGTTGCATCAAAAGCAGTGT
>VXBW01006168.1:1902043-1931254 GCA_013400375.1 Thinocorus orbignyianus | reverse complement strand
GGGGCTTTATGGGGCTGATGCTCCTGCCCTGGTGAGGCCACTCTCCTCCAGCACCAACGTGCTTCCCACATGGCAGCAGCCACCCAGAGAAGATGCTGGGGTTCAGGTGACCTCCACAGAGCTTGGGAAAGACTCATTCTTGGCTAAGCCAAAACTGCTTTCCCCACGCTTGCTTATGCCACCGGTGGGGCAGGACCCAGCAGAGTTTGGGGCTGGGGTAGGTTTCCTCTGGGAAAACCTCAAAGGATCATCCCTGGGAAGGCACAGGCAGCCCCAGGCGGATCTGGATTGTGCTGCAAGGTTTGGTTTGCAGGTCCATGTGGAAGGAAGGTACAGAGGGAAACCCACAGAATGGACCCCCAGAGGGGAACACAGCACGGTCACCACAGTGGTTTCTCCTGGAGCACGTATCTGCCCAGCAGAAAGAGCTCCACTGCCTCCAGGCTGCTTGGGGGATGGTGCCCTGGACCATCTCCCCTTGACTTGTCCCTCAGCCCCAGGTATGGCTGCAGGGGACAGTTGTGCAATGAAAGAACTGCTTTTTGAGCAATTGAACAATCCTGTTTATGTCTTGTGCAAAAGGCTTCCAGAAAACACAACGCAACAGCAGAGGAAAGAGGTACAAACATCAGCACGTGCCCAGCCCAGCTCCCCACCCCCGTCCTCCCCAAGGGTTTAAATGCTGGTGTCCCCCCACTCCCCACGCTCACCCCTCTCAAGGACACAGCAGCATGAAGTCGGTGGCCGCCCTCCTGCTGGTGGGGATGCTCATCCTCTGGACAGAGCTGCCGACAGGTACGAGATGTCCAGGGATAAGGAACAGAGACTGGGAAGGAGCCACGCTTACAGGATCCTGCGGGATGGGTGGGAGAGGTGTGCTTCCCCAGGGGGGCATCTCCTCAGGGCACCTCAGCTGCCAACAACCTTGAGCCAACATCTCCCTCCTCCTGCAGGCAGCACCTGGTCCTGCCCACCTGTCCGTATCACCTGTGCTCTGCACAACCCTCCCAACCAGTGCTACACCGACCGGCAGTGCCCACGGTCCAAGAAGTGCTGCCAGACCTTCTGCGGAAGAAAATGCCTCTCACGCAGGTCTACCCTCCCCATCTCCTACGGTAGGGTCCCAGGAGCCCCCCATCCTGCTCCCACCTCCCCGAGTAGCAAAGGGGGGACAGGGTGACAGTGGCTCTGAGCAGGGAGCTGTGTCTGGCTGCCAGAGCCCCCCACTGCCAGGCTGGTGGGGGGACCGGTGGCCAAACGTGGGCTGGGGTCACTCTGAGCACCAGACCCCAGCTGCTGCTTTCTCTCCCTTTCCCAGTGTGAGCTCCCGCTCCCAGCACGGACCAAGGGTCTTCTCAGCATCCCTGTGCCACCTTGGCACCAGCCAGCTGCCCACGCCTCTGCTCAGGCTTGTCCTGCCCGATGCCAGCTCCTGGGAGGATGGGGACACCCTCGGCTCCAGGACCACCCCGCTGTGCCCTGCCGCCTGCTCGCCCCCTCCCTCCGCTTCCCCACTCCTCTTCTAACAAATAAAAGAGCTTGTCCCAGGGATGCTCGTGATGTGCAGCTCCTTTCCCCACCTCCTCCTGCCCCTCTCCAGGCTCATCCTGGCACACGCTCCCACCCCAGGACCCCCCCTGGGGCAGGGGATGAAAAGAGTCCGGCTGCACAGCCAGAGCGCGGGCAGGGGCTGGTTTGGGGGAGCAGATCCACCCAGAGGCACAAACCCTGGGAGGAGAGGGGAACGGGAAGGGGCTGGAGCAAAACACAACAGGAGGATTTAGGGGATGCTCCTGGCAGGCTGCGAGGGGCCCTGGAGAGCAGCGTATCCCCCCCAGGCACATCCCAGCACAGGCTGGGGGCAGGGGACTGACTCTGCTGCCTGGGGGATGTGGGAGGCAGAGCCCCCTCTGGGTGCCCCACCTGGGGCACAGCGGGAGGGCAGAGCAGGGGGGCACAGAGACCTAAAGCCCGAGCGGTGCTGAGCCCCTCACTGCTCCCTGAACCCGAGCTGGTGGGGAAAACCCAGCTGAAGAGACCTGCCTGGGNCAGAGCCCACAATGAGCCCAGCTCCTGCTCCCCCCTGCCCGGGGTGGGGGGCACCCTGTGGGCACTGCTGCTGCCCAAGGGCTGAGCTAAACCCCCTCTGCCAGGCACGAGCGAGGCCATCTGGAGAGCAGCGTGAGCTGGCCGGGTATTTAAACCGCCCACAAATGCAGCAGGATGAAACCTCTGGCTGTGGGATCGACATCTCACGTGGCCCAGGGCAGGTACTGGGAGCTCCCTGGCCGAGGCTGGGGACAACATCTGCTGGAGTGAGTCCTTCCATGGTCACCCCCATGGAGGAACTGGAAGGAGGGAGGCCAAGACTCAGAAATTATTCGGTGACTGAGAAAGAAGAAGTCCTGTGGTGAGAGGACTTGTTTCTCTCACATCACCCATGGAGGACTGGCCCCGTGCAGAGGCATCTGCTGAACACTTGACAGCTTGTTTAGATAGAAAGCAGGGGGAAAGGGAATGGCAAGTCCTGCCTTTGCAAGCCCACAGGAGAAAAACTGCTGGGAATTGCTCACCCCAAAAGCTGCACCTCCAGCTTGGCTGCCACAGCCCCCGGGGATGTATCCTACCCCCCAGGCCTGAAGATGTTTCCCATATGTTTGGTATAATGAACCGCATGAGATTTTTGGTATTACCTCCTTTGGGAACAGTGCAGGCAGGCCAACGCCATGCCCCTGGCATAGGGAAGATGTGCCTGTCTTCTCCCCATGTCCCCTGAGACCAGCGGCTGGGCAGACTGATGGGCACTGGTGGAAACTCATCCCAGCAAACCGCTCTTCACATGGGGTGGTGATACTGAGGCTTTGGAGCTGGGAAGCCCACTAAGGATCCACTGAAACTCTGGGAGTGATAGCTGCTGAGATGGAGCATCCCAGCTGAGCCTGGTTCCCAGCCCCTCTGGCAGCTGTGGGTACCACTGCCCAAGAGGCTCGAGACTCCCTCCATCCTCCACGCTGCCAGAGATAAGCAGCATTAATGGATCTTCCCTGCTCCTACAGTACTTTTCAGTAAGGAAACCCTCAAGGATAAGACTCCCTGGCACATCCCTGAGTGGCTTCAAAGGCCTTTAGAAAAGGCAGGCAGGGGAGGTGGAGCAGTAGCCTTGGGGAGCAGCAGTGGTTTAGTTGTGGGTTCCGTGTCTGAAGGTACCAGTGATGCTGTGTCCCTGGGGGGTGAGGCTTGTCAGCCTTGGGGGTAACAGGGCATTACCAAGATGGGTCTGAAATCAGCCAGTGTGGAGAAGCCTGAAGGACACTGAAGCACCAGTAAATATGGAATATTTGAGCTTGGGGTCCACTCTCTGTTGTGGAAAAGACAAAAGCCAGCACTCGCCATCGCGCTGCCTCCTGCAATGGGTGGGCAGGTCCTTACTGGATTCTTCTTGGTGGTCCCAGAGCAGGGACATGGGCAGGTCACTGGCAAAGCTTTGTTGGTCACACAGAGGTAGCAGCCGGGCTAGGGAAAGGACAAGCTCCTGTGCTCCCTGGGGCTGACTGACTAGAGAAAACCCTTTCCTTGGCTTTGGCAGCGTGTGAGTGTGGGTGGAGGGTGGTGATGGGCATGGGGGAGAACCTGCCACAAAACTCCTGCGTGTGGTATAAATCCCAGCTTGGCTGATAATATTTCCCTTCTGCTCCAGCTTTCCTCAAGTCCCTAAATTAGAAAAAATGCCCCAGGGAGCACTCAGAGAGACTATTAAAAATAATTAAAATAAAACAAAATAAATAAATGCAGAGAGATTGAACAAATAAACTCCAGCTGCACAAGCGCCAGGCTCCTGCGCTGCCTGTGGCAGTGTTGGGGCATGGAGCTCCCAGTGTTTCTGAAACACTGAGCCCATTTGGGAACATCCACCCAGAGGTTTCCTCCTCTCCCGGCTGGATCAGGATGGCAGGGATTTTCCTATGCCCCCAGCAGCAGTGGTTGCATCTCTGAGCAACCCTGAACCCCAGCCATCTGCAGGCAGGGGATGAACAGCTATTTCTTTGCACAAGACCCACACAGGGACAGCGTTGAATTTTCCAAAAAGACTTTAGGAGCTGGATTCTGGTGAAGGAGATGAGTATTTTGGGACTGAAGTAGCAGCAGGGGCATAAATCAGCACGACTGCCATGTGGCTGCTCCGGGTTCCACCAGCCCAGCTTGGCCCTGCTGGGATGGAGCTGGCTGAGGGGTTTGCTGCATCCCACCCCACTGTCCCAGGGGACACCCTGCTCCTGCCTCACAGCTGGGGGGGTGGGGAGGAAAAAAAAGAAAAAAAGCAGTTCCTGACTCTTTTAGCAACTGCAAGTATCAGGTTCAGTTTCCTTTGATTTGGTTTGCTCTCCTACTTCATAAATATTCAATTGCCAGATGCTTGAAAAAGTGCCTGCAAGCTCCCCTCTTCCCCCAGCCCAGCCCCCGGTGTGTTGGTGGGAGCAGTGCCCACAGCTCCTGGCCCTGACCCACCAGGATCCAGCCCCAGGGCTGAGGCACGGGGGAGAGCACACGGCCAAAGCCAGCAGCTCATAAACCAGCCCCGCGCCGGAACGCGCTCCCCCGTGTGTGGGTACCAGGACCATGATGGGAAACAGCTCGCCAGGGCACAGGGCAGGAGCCGATGCCCTCACACCCACCTGGTGGCTCCAAGGACTGGCCTTGGGAGCGATGGGGATGTAGCTGCTCCCTGGGAATTCGGGAGTCACCGTGTGTGGGGTGTGATGCGCTGCCTGCTCCCTCCCTGTCCGAGGGAAAAACCCAAGGGGCTCCCCGGAGCCCAGGGGGTGATGGGGTTAGAGGAAGCCTGGTGTTTCCCTGCTCCCTTTCCCCACCAGGGAGAAGCAGTTGCCTACCCCACGCGCCCACTCGAGCTGTTGCTGGCTGGGGGGACACACCTGCATCACAAATCCCCCGGCTGCTGGACACCCCCTCGCTCGTGGCTTATCCAGGGATGGAGGGACAGAGGGGAAAGAAAGAGGGGGAGGAAATAAACCTCCCAAAACCTGCTTTACAGAGTTCTGTTTTCAGCAGGGCAGGGCCCTGGAGAGGTTGAGTATCAGCTCTGGGGTGAGGGGTGGCAGGAGGGTGGGTGTCAGGGAGCACAGCGGCCCTGCAACCACCCCCACCCCCCCACTGCACAATCCTGCAAACCCCGGCTCCTGCTTAGCTTTCCCGTTTCTTGCCAAAATCACTCCAGAGCATGTCAGCACGCTGTCACGTAAGGAATCTCATTTCGGAGAGGCTTTTTCTTTCTCTCCCTCGCTTTCTCCCTGTAGATACAAACCAGACATAGCTCCGTTTTATTGGGTGTGAGGGCAGGGCTGCCCGCATCCGGCCGTCCTCCGCTCCCTCCCCAGGACCATGCTGGAGTGGATTTGGAGGGCTTAGGTTGCTCACTTAGGCTGTTTTTCAGTGTGCACGCAGGCACCATCCTCACACAGGTACTCGCACGCAGCCCCCTGCCCCGAGCTGTGGCAATCCCACATGGAAACGACAGAATAAGGTGCAAATTCCTCCCTGAGTTGGGTTTGGGGCTGGTCAGGGGCTGCTCGCTCAGCCCTGTGGCTAGGAAAACCTCAGAGGAAGAGGAGGAGGATGCTTCCCTCTGCTGCATCCTTACTTTTGAGGGCTGACACCCTGTCCCCCGAGGAGCACTGCTCCCCCACAAAGCTCCTGGGAGGTGCTTGCCCCCTCCTCTCTCAACCCCCATCACCCCAAACCCCCTCAGCGAGACGTCAGTCCCCACACATTCCTCCCCTTCTTATTCCAGGTGACTGGGCCCTTCACCTGCCTGACCCCGGGGCTCGGCTCCTCTGCTCTGGGGATGGATAGGGATGGACAAGTCCTGGCCTGGCTTCCCAGAGTTCCCCTTAGTCCCCCTGCATCTCAGCCCCACAGCAAAACAGGGATTTCCCTTCCCCAAATATCTCCCTGTGTTTCTGGATGCCTGGGGGAGGCAGGGAGCAGATCCCCTTAAGCAGGGCAGTGGTGATCAGCAACAGAATTCCTTGATTTGGGTGGTATTTATGGGCGTAGGAGTAATTTCACCGATTGTAGCACTGCTCCATGCCTGGGGCTGGCTGCCACCAGTGCCATTTGCTGGTGGTAGGGATCAGGGCTCCCAGCTTAGTCCTGCAGCTTTGTGCCAAGATGGGAAACCCCTGAGTGGTCCTGGTGGCTCAAACAGAGGGCAGGTCAGGCCCTGCCATGCCAGCAATTGTCCCTCGTTCTGTTTGGGTTATTATGGCACATCTGTGATGGGGCATATGCTCCTCCACAGTGCAAACACCTCCCCGAAGATCTGTGTTCTCCAGGCACGCTCCCCACACCTTGTCCTTTCCCATCACCATCTCAGGACCAGCAGTCTCCAGCCCCCCAAAAATAACTAAGTTGCAAGCTGCTGGGGTGGAAAACATTTGGGAAGTCCAGTGGATTGGGGAATGGGCATCTCGCAACCCCTTCCCCACCACTGCCTTCAGCATGCCATGCAAGGCAGGGAACGGCCAGGTCTGACCCGTGCAGACATCAGGAAATGTATTTTCTTCAGAGGTTTTCCTGCTTTGCTGTTATTCTCTCACTCCTCACCTCCTGCTCCTCTCACTGCTGGGGAGCTGCCATCCGTGTGTCAAGAGCCCTTTGGCCTGCTTGGCACACCTAATGTCCTCCTTCCTTTCCAGGATGCTTGGCCTGGGAAGCAAGAATGATCTGGTTAGGTCAGTGAAGGATTAAAACCCTCTCTTGGTCTTTTGAGCTGTCCACCTGCAGCCCCACAGAGAGGGTTTTGGAGCCAGGGGTTCCAGCCAGACATGCAGAATTTGCCTAAAAATGGCTGTAAGAGCTGGTGAGCCATGATAGCCCTGCAACAGAGGCACAGTGCCAAGGGGCTCTGATCCCAGCTGGCCCCGCTGCTCTCTCTGCTTCTGCACAATGAAAGCCACTCTACTGCCCAGCAATAAAGGAGCTGGGGCTTCCCAGGAGAGCTCAGCCCCATGGTCGAGCCAAAAGTGCTGAAATCAAATGGGGGCTTTGAATGGCTGCAGGTGTTGGTGCTCCCAAGACATGCCCCAAATCCCACTGAGTCCCCTTCCAGTCCTGCTCATAACCTGTCCTGTGCCAGTTGGGACAGGGAGCTCTGTCCCCATCACTGCCCAGGAACCAGAGAGGTGACAGATTGCAAGTCTACAAAGACCTGGAACATGGTTGGTGCCTCTGATTTTACGTGTGGTAACCTGGAAGCAGCTTTTGCCTCTCCCTCTAGGTTTAAAGCTCATTCTTATAATATATTGCACTCTTCATTATGCAAGACAGATGTTCTGGGGAACATTTCAGATGCAAAGAGTGTTGCACTCAGTGAAGTATCCAGCCAGCAATGCCAGGTCTGGACGTGCCCCCTGCCAGACATGCTCCTGAGTGGCCCCTGGAATAACAGGGAGCTGAGGAAACACATCCTCTCTGCGTGGCACCCAGCACCTCTACTCCCTTCTGTGTATCAGCCCAGCCATCCCCAACCTCACCTCTCCCCATCTGCAGCACTGGCCCAAGGTGTCCTGAGCAGGTTCTGCACCCCCAGGGGTGGAACAACCCCCTCCCCAGTGAGCCCTGGCCCGTATGGAGCACAGCTTTGCAAATGTGCAAGAATTTGTTCGAGAGTTCACCAAAGTTTAAAGTGAGAGCTTGTCTCAGACGCACCCTCTGTGATGCTTTTCCATCCTAACTCGCATCAAATCATTGCTGGACATTTATTGTTTCTGGGCATGCTCCAGTTCCTCCAGGAGACAGCAATCAGAGGGCCCCTCGCCTCCTTTTTCTTCTGCCATCCCCAGGCTCAGCCCCATCCCCCCTAATTTCCATCCCTCAAAGCTTCCAAATTAAACACCCCCAAAGCCTGCACCAGGAGCTGGGCTGGATCAAGCCCCAGAAGAATGAGGGCTCTGCATACACCTGGGACAGCCAGCCCAGACCATGGAGCTCACTCTGGATGGTGGCAGCAAAAGGGTAAGCAGTATTGGCAAGGCTGACTGGGAGCAGAGCACTGCAATCTGGGGAGACAGAGGAGGTGAGGAGATGCTGGAGGATGCCAAGATCCCTGCCGACCAGTGGTTGATGCTCCCTACTGCAATTTGAAAGCTGCTGCAGCCTCAGGATAAGGTTTCCAGTACAAACACTTAGAGGTTTTCACTCCAAGTTTATGTTCCAAGACTAATTTCTCAATATTCATTTAGGGAGTCTGCCTTTCTGTGGGTGCAAATTGGTGTACCTCCACTGCCTTGGAGAGGCCTGCACTGATTTATATCAGCTGAGATGCTGACCCTGAATTTGCAGTTTGCACAAATGTTCCTGCCAGTAAAACTGTTATTTAAAGTATTCACAGAAAGCGAACCCAGGAGGCATGTGAACATGGTCCAAACAAATCTAATTAAAGCTTTCATCCAGAAAATTCTTCCTTGCTACAGAACAAGAATCCATACATTAATACTTGTCCTCACTTCACGGAGGCTAAAATCCTCGGTTTGGAGGCCCCGTGTAACTGATATTTGTGCCAGGCTTAGCACTCTCAAGCTGCCAGCTCCAGGACACCTCAGAGCTCCTTTGGTCTGCCTCTGCATCCCCATCCTTACAGTATCTTTCTGGATGGCTCTTAGCTTTGTAAAGAAGCTCACTGCTTAATTCAGACCAGTCCAGCCAGGCTGCAGCAGAGCCGAGCCACACGCTGCTGCCTGAGCTGGGGAAGCAGCTAAAGAAAACCTCCTGGCAGGGGCTGACGGGAGCCAGGGAGAGCAGAAGTGCCAGCACCTTGGGTGTCGCCAGCTTGCAGAAGCACAATGGAGTTGACCCAGCTGCTGTATCTCAGCTGGCAAGCCTTTTCTTTGGGCAGATCCTGTCTGATTTCAGTCACTGATGGCTTGATCTGCACATACTATCACGAGCAAACCTACCCAGGAGGAGCCAATGCAGCCCTTGCGGCAGCGTTTCAGAAGGCTCCGTGTTACTCCCCAGGAAACTGGCTGCGTAAATATAGACACATCACAGCCAGCACAGACACAGCATCCCTGACGAGCATCACTTCTTACTGCCTCAGTATCTAAGCTATTAATGGTGCCGGTTCATGAACCCTCTCGCCTTTCAGCACCTGCACAGCCACCCTCACCTGACACTCCAGCCCATGCTGCTGAAAGACAAAAATCCACCAGCAGCCTTGCTGGCAGATGAAGTATTTCTTCCCTGGCTTGGAAAACAGATGGGTAGAGACTCCCTTCCCCTCTTCCAGTGCTCCCATAGAGGGGCTAAAACAAGCTGTGAGCTCAGCAAGGGAAAAGACATGGCAGGGATCATGTTTACATCAAACTCAGCAGGACAAGGACACACAGCAAGGGCAGGGAGAAGCTGCTGCAACTGCTGGGTATCCCATGGGGTATGGGCACGCACTGGCCGGAGTCCCAGGCTGGGTTCTTTCCTAAGAGCATCATCCTCAGGACTGATTCTCAAATCCCAGTGACAGGGCAGCCTACAGGGATGCTGAACTGGTGCATCTCATGGTCACAAGTGGGAGCCAAGAGCCAGGTCTGCAGGAGGCGTCTGGCTCACTGGAGTCCGAGGACTGGGAGCACTAACCCCTGCTGATCTAGTCTATTCACATTTTCTCTACATCTGATTTCTGTCTTTTCCCCCTTCTTTTTAGCCAACATTAGGTGGCAATCACCCTTTCACTCATCTCTTGCTTCCTCACTGCCTCTCCAGGGGGCTAAACAAACAAATCCAAACCGCCTGAACCATCTTCATTTCATCTGCCCTCCCAAAGCCCCATGTTTTTCCACAGGATTCCAGCAAGATGGCCCTGCAGGCGTTTTCCAAGACAGGAGAAACTTCAGACAGCAGCAAAAATGTGTAGAATTTGGCCTATTCTATTCTCTTACCTTTCCATGACCTCCAGGGAGCTTTAGACAGTCAGTGTCTTCCCTCGCTCCCTGACGTGCCCTAGAACAGCTCCTGCCAGCTCAGCCTGGGCTGCCTGCTGGGGAACAAGCCACAGAAATGGAAAAAAGAGAATGAGACAGGTAGGGGGAAAAAAATTGAGTTGACTACTAATGTAAGAATTATTTCCATGCACATTCCTTGTGCAACCAAATAGCTGGAGCAAGATCTTTCCATGCAAGGTCGGCTCCCATCCCTGCTCCCGCCCCAGCTGGCCCAGGGCTCTGCAGAGATGTACCAAGATGGGCATTTCTGACAAGTCTGTGGTGGGACCCAGGAGCTTCACACTCTCCAGAGCCACCAGTTGTTGCTCTTTGGGCACATACACGCTGCTGAGGGGGTCTGGGTGCTTGAGGAAACTCCTAATATTTAGGTTTGCGCTCGTTGTATACACCTAAGAGGTCTTGGCCACTGTACAGCTGGAGATAAGGTCTGAAATGGAAAACCTGACCTCAGTGGTACCTTGTTATCCCACCCCTTTCCTTCATCCCATTGCCAAGAACTTGCCCAAGGGTGTAAACATCCTTCTCCCATGCAAGGAACCAGGCCTGGATATCACAGGTCAAAGAACTTGTCTCCTGTCACCAAGCAGCGCTCCACAGAGGGGACTGCTCCTTCTGCAGCACCAGGGCTGATTGCCAAACCTACGGCTGCAGCTCACCAGGAAAATCCAGTACTTGCAGCAGGGAACTAAAGAGAAGTCAAGGGATATCTTGTGTGTGGCATTGCAGAAGGAGGCTGGGGCAACAGAGACTGCCCAGACATGGAAAATGCTCTTTCTCCAGCTCTCTAGCCAGAGAAGCAGCCAGCATTTGCCCAGATACGAGGGGCTGCATGATTTGTCTGAGAGGAGAAGCAAGCATCCCTCGGGATGGTCCACTGAGCCATGGCTGGTCTGTCTGGGGATAAGGTCTCTGTGCAAAGCTCAGGGCAGTCTGAGGGACAGATTCCATTGCATTCCTACCCTGACCATGACTTTAACCTTGACCTGAATGGCACATAGAGCAGGAGTCGATTAATTCTCTGTGCTCAGCCTGAGGGATAGGGTCATTCAGAGGCTGTAGGGGACATCATTGCCCCCACATGCCACAGCTGCCCAAGCATCTCACGAGGCTCCCCCGTTCAAGCAGGACACACACACCACCATCTCCTCCATGAGAGTGTTTTACAAGCATGGCAGATGAAATGAAAGAGCAGGAGAGCTGTAAACAAGCTAATCCAAGTGTCTCCCTGGGGCCTTGTCAAGTCAGCTTCAGCTCCAGTCAACACCTCTCACATCAGCCAGAGCCCAGCCCGGCTGCCCCCGGGGACCCATGTGCTAATGGCTTTCAGGTGCTACAGCAAGGCATGGAGGAAGAACACAGGGAAGGCTCTCCCTTCTTCCCACCCTTGTCCTGCTTGAAGTCCCCTCAGCTGGCTCATCTCTCAAACACACATTTCACGGCGTGATGCCGATCCCTAGGCTACATGCATTTCTAAAGAGTGGTTCTTACCACAGTGGAAAAACATTCCTTCACCCCAAAATTAAAGTTAGATCAGGGCCAAAAGCAAACAAAAGAGCCTTAAGAGAGGCTCTCAGAATCAACTGATCTTTTTAATAGAATTCCAGAGAACATTTCCTGCCCAGGTCTCCTCTCCCCACTGTTTCCCTCCCCTTCCCCAGTCGAGCCAAAGTCTCCCTGTGAGCCAGCATCCCACCTGTTTCTAACCCAAAAGCTCCCGTGCCACATTTCCCAACAGAAGTGATGAGGAATTCAATGGAAAAAGTAAAAGGTCAAGATGGAGCTATGCCAGGGCTGCAGAACAGAGCTACAGCTGGGAATGGACTTCCAGAAAATGTCCATCCTTCCCGGTGACAACCCTCAGATGTCCTAGGGATGATGCACTGAACGAAGCTGCCAAGGAGGAGTCCTCACTTCAGTTCAAGAGCACAAGCATCATGTAAGAGGCAATGGCAACCCCACATGGCAATGGGGAAAAGCAAGAATCTGGTTTGCAAGTGCAAAGGAGCAGGAAATTTGGTAGGCAAGCGTTCAATCTGTGACAAACTGGGCCACTGCCACATCAGGCAGGCAATGAAACAAAGAGGCAGTGACGAACCCAGCAAGCCACCATACAGCCAGCAGCAGATGTGTTCAATTAGCCCAAGAGCCAATATCCAACCAAACACCAACCTAGCCAGCAAAAAATAGACAATAGACTACTTGTTCCATCAAACAGCTGAGTTAATAGCAAAAACGTGCAGGGAGAGAGTGAGCAGCCAAAAACCCACGCCAGCCACTCAGTAAGTCAATTAACCAAAGACCCACATAATCAACCACTTAAGTAGAGCCGAGCAAATAACTCACAATGAGTTATTTATCCATTGAATTTAGCCTCTAGTTTTGCTTGGGCCATCTCTGTGAGTACATGTCAGGTCCCTTCAATTGATTTTCAATTAATCTCCTTTTGGCTTGCTTACTCTGTGCGTGGCTGGCCAAAAGTTAACATTTGAACTGCACTCATTAGCTCTGATTGCCCGAGAAGATTACATGTTGCTCTCTAGTCTCAGATTAGATAAGCATAGTTTCGCCGGTGAATCTCAATCCCCAAAACGCTCAAACAAGACTGCCGTCAAGCAGCCAGGACATGGCGATCACATTATTCAAAGAAAGAGCTCAACAAGATGTTACTGAGCACTTATCCACTCATCCAAGAAGTTCAACTCAATAGTCTCGCAGGAAGAAGGCTAGTGTTGCTGCTCAAACAAGACTGGGGAGTTGGATGGCTTGGGTTTAGTGCCCTACAGTTGGGTGCCATTTCTGGGGACCTTCCCCATCACTGCAGGACAGCTACTAAGGTCGTAGCTCCATGAGCAGGCAAGGATGGCCCAGCTCTCCAGCTACAATCTCTTGCCTGGGAGGTCCTCAAAGCCTGCCTGGGGTATGCAGTACCCTCTACAGGGCCTCCTGGTACACCTCAGCTCCTGATTTATTGCCAGTTTGAGAAGTGCCTCCATAGTGGGAAGCTCAGGGACACAGCCCGACCAGTTCTTTCAGACCAGGGCTGGGACATGCAAGGTTCTGGGTTCTGGTTGCATCCGAGTGCTCCAGACATCACCAGAGCATTAAAATAACAGCAGCACCACACAGAGAAACCCAACCACCTTTCTGAAAACTTCTCAGAGGAGATGCTGTGTTCTCCATCCCTCAAGCCTTTGAGAAAAGGGCTGCATGGTGTGTCATGGAGCCCAGGGCTACCATTGTCTTCCTTCGGGTGCAGAAATGCCTCCATCCCCTGCCCTACACCAGACTCTTTCATTTGCTGCCAGGAGACCACAGGTCTTTTCATGCAGGTGGTCAAACACAAGCCCAGACCAAGCTCTTGCTCCTGTGGAGCCATGCCACAGCAGGATTTGGCCCATACCTCAGGTCATGCTGCACTTCATGGAGCCAGATACTGCCAAGCCATGACCGTTTCTACATCAAGGCTATGGAGGATGGAGAAGGTGCCACCCCTGGCCTTCTTCACCTCAAGTTGGCCATGAAAAGGAACAAGCCAGGCAGACTGGGCTGGCTCCAAGCATGGCCTCAAACAGCTAAGGGAGCTTTATATCCTTCTCCTCCCGGGGCTGCCGTGAGTGCTTTGCATTCGGCGCTGGCCGGGGAGGAGGCATGTGCTGCCGGCTCAGCGCTGCCAAACCACACTGTCAACTGCTTCGCTGCTGCCTGTGAGTCTGAATCCCGCAGGCAATATATAACCAGCAGGAACTACACCATCTCTGAAGTGCGAAGTGGAGCATCAGAGGAGCACTGCTATCTCCTGCCTCTCCAAGAGGCAGTCGCAGGGACTGTCAGAGGTCAGAACTACAGAGAACTCAGCTCGCTCTGGCAGCCGGCTGAGTGGAGTGATCCTTACATGCCCTTGCGTCCTAACGAATCGCATCTGGTTCTTTGCCCAGCTTGGAGCACGGAGCAACAGCGCAGCTCAGATCTTGTTGGTCTTGTACGCAGAGGGCTGTGCACAAACATCACCGCCCTCACTACCCTTGCAAATCTAGCCTATGTTTTCAATCTAGACAGCATCTCCTACAGCTCCCACTGCAGATCCAGGTTTGAGGTTGACTTTCAAAGAGAACTGACCTCTGGAAAGCCAAGCTTGGCTGCAAGCATCAAGCTCCAGCTTCGAGACCAAACAAAACCCACTGATTTCACATTATTTCCATGCAAAGCTATAAATTAGCTCAGGCTTGGCTTTACTCTAGGCCAAGGCTTGACTGAAAGGTTCATGAACCCTAAGGAATCTTTTGACAAGCTGAGTCCGAGATTCAAATTTGTAATGCAGCCCCGAAACAGTGAAGCTCTGCTAGTTCCATGTAATTTCAGGTTTTGTTGTGAACATTTCACACAGCTCTGGGGACATAGTTACACCAGCATAAACCCAGTTACTCCTTAAAAATCAATAGAGCTGGCCTGGATTTCTGCCGGTATAAGAACAATCAACCCAGCCCAGAAAAAGAGTTATTTTTATTCCTTGCCTTCTGTTTTGCTAGAATCCACCCAATAAAAGTTCCCAGCCTGAGTCCAGACTGCAGAAATGCAAATGCCAGTAGAGCATAAACCCCAGTGTGTGTCTGGAGGAATTCGTGTAAATCAACAGGGTTACTCCAGCTGCACGAGGCTGCTCGTCTCACGTGTGAGTTGATCAAGTTCAACGAAAACCATCAAGAACCCGAAGATCCCCTCCTGCCCATCCCAATCTGCCATTGCCCCTGCAGGGCTTTGGCAAGAAGAGCCATTTACTGGGCTGTTGCTCTAAGCGGTGACTGTTTCTGAGGGGCAGATAAATCACCGTGTCCCATCAGACTGACCTGAGGACAGAGGTTCCTGCAGCCCCGAGAAGGCTGGCTCCTGCTCCCCCAGCGCAGTGCTGGGCTCTCAGCAGGTCAGCCAGGATTATTCCCACTGATTTTTCACAGAGCCCCAGCTCTTATAAGGCAAACCGAGTTTCTGCTTTGGAAGGAAAATGCTGTGGGGCTCAGGGGATGCTGTCCTCCACCCTTCCTCTAATTCTATAGCATATCCACAGGTGGTGGGTCAACATCAAACTGCTTCAAGTGGGAGAATGGATGGGAGGTGCTGGGCCAAACCCCTTTGAGCTCCTTTCTGTGCCATCCCAGGAGCCCATCTCTGCAGGTCTAGCTGGATGGCTGCTGGACTAAAGGTACTTCTGCTCCTCTGCTTGCACAACAGAGAAGTCCTGCGCTCTGAAGGCTTGTGCAGAAGTGGAGCAGAGCGTGGCAGCCAGGTGGGGAGCTCCATTGCCCCGTGGTGATGCCAGCCTTTTTGGCAGAGCTGGCACCGGTTCCTGCTCCTTCCCACGCCAGGCGCTTCCTGCAGTAAGACAGCAAACAGCAGGAATTCCCTGTATTTGCTTATTTAAAAAAAAAAAATAAATAAAAAAAAATGCTTCTTATGCAAAGGTTTAAGACCTGGCAGGAAGCTGGAGCTGTTTATTTACCCGGGGGGCTCACAGCAGCCCCAGAGGCGTAACGCAAGGGAGTGCTCCCGCTCGCCTGCTCCCCATCTGCACCCCAGCCCTCCCCAAAGCCTGGCAGCCAGCTCTCCTTTCACAGCTCATTTGAGTAGCCGGAAAGCCACCAGCTTTCCTGCACTGATCTCAGCCTGCCAGATCCTCCTGCCCTTGTTGGAATCCCACAGCCTCTCCCAAGGATTAAGGTGCTTTGATGCACGCTCCCTTCCCTGAGAAGGGAGGTCCCCTAAGGCAGCTGGGCCCTTCCTTTGGCAGTCATTATCATCCTACCAGCACTGCTGAGAAGCTGGCTTGGCCGTCTGCCTTCCCTGTTAGGCTCTTCAGAGGTGTTAAGAGGGAATTCCTCACTCCCTGGCAGAATCCTGCTCACCCTTCAGTGCAGATGCACCGAGATTTAAGCGCTCGCCTACGTAGGAAAATCCACCACTGAAATGCTGCCCATCCCAGAGGGGTTTGAGGTGGGCTCAGCAGGGCTTTAGATGCTGGTTGTGCCAGGCTGGCTCCCTCTCACATGCCCTGGGAGGCTCCTTGCAGTGGCTCTCCATGCTGGGTTTGAGGCTCATTCCTGCAAACCCAGGTCTTCCCATGGCCACATTCCATAGCATTTATGCTCCCAGGGATGCTTCTGTAGTGAAGGGGTCAGTGCTGCTGGGGGTCTAGTGTTCCCAGCCATCTTGACCACGTGCTGAAGACATCACACAGCAAGTCAGACACCTCCTGAGAACAGGGGACTAAGCTTTCTGTGGCCTCACAGCACCTGGCCAGCAAGTTCAACACATACCTTCATGCATGGGCATACTTTACTCCTCATACTAGTGGTACCTGTCTGTTGTCCATTTTGGAGCTCCCCTACGGAAAGGGGAAGGCCCACTGCAGTAACAAAGATAGGATTACAAACCTTGGGTGCCAACTTGAGCTTTAAAGGAGTTTGGTCTTACACCTGAACCCATCTTTAAGTAGACAGAAACCTTAACACTAAGGGGTAGCACCTTAATACTACTACTCATTTGTACTTACTTTATACCGTATTCCACAAAACCCAAGTTTTGGGTGAAATCCAAGTGAAATCCAAAATGAAGATCAGCAACCAGGGAAGAAGCCACACCACTGTCAGAAAACAACAGCAGCTGAGCCCTGAGGCTGAGCTTAAATAGAGCCCAGGGTCCATGGGTAGGGGTGTGGATGGGGTCCCAGGTGAGGTTGGTCAGGGCATTGAGGTGCACCTGAAGGTGCTTCAGGGCACGGTTGGTGTGGGTGTCATACTCTGGCACCGAATGCAGGCTTGCCCAGGTGTTTAGAGGTGCCAGATGTTTGAAGGTCCCTCTCCCCGTCCCTGTCAGTAGCACAGAACAAAATCAGAGTTTCCAGTATTTACCCACCTTCTTCTCAGGGCTGTGAGCTGGTGTTGGCGAGGTGGTTTCACAGCTCTGCTGTCGTCGGGGAGCAGGGCCAGGCTTCCTCCCCAGCAGACACGCTGAACATCCACCGCAGTAGGCCAGGGTTCCTCCAGCAGGGATTCCAGCCGGGATCTGGACAAGCCATGCCCAAATTCAAGGGAGGGACTGCGGGTTGAATGCCTTGCAGCAGACACTGGGATTTGGCCCCCGAGCACTACGCAAGAGGGGAAAGAGCCCGTTGGGGAATGTAGACTTAGTCAGATTGGATGCGAGCTGCATTTTATCTTATTGGAGTGGGTTCGGAGGTGATGTAATCACTCAGTGTGCTTGTACTTTTGGGATCGGGCTGAGATGCTGTTTATCATGAGCTGACAAGTCAAGGAAGGATGCGAGAAAATGATCTGGGACTTCCCATGCAGGACTTGCTGGAGCTGCGAACCGGGGGAGACGTGACTGGAAGCCATAAGGATTAATGGCCCCTCTGCTGCTGTACAAGGCGCGAATGAATGAAATTCTGTTCCCCTTACAAAGGAATGCCATTAATTCGAGGGGAGATAGTCCAGATTTTTCTCCGGTGCGATGAAAGCAGAATTTGGCCCTTGATCTTGCACAGAAAACGCCTGTCTAGCAAGTTTTGAGGTGCTTATTTCCACTTCTCTTTTGATTTGATCGCATTTTCTTATGTAGAGACATTTTCCAGTGAATGCAGAGAGAAAGGAAAAGGAGATAGGCAGGCAGGCAAGCAGAGAGTCTGGCAGTCGGGAGGGAAGGAAAAAAGACAGAGCCGGGAGGAGCTGTGCCCGAGACATGGGGGGCTGCTCCCCTGGGGAAAGATGCTGGGGTGTGAGGGGGGAAAAGCATGGGGGGTGGGAGGTCTCCAGCATCTTTATCGCCTCTTTGGCTGGAATTCACAAGTAAACACAGAGTTGAGTGAAGCTGCTCCTCTTCGGTGCTGGGTGGAATTTGGGGCAGGGGGAGGGAGGACAGGTGGGGTCCGTGTTTGCTCACATTCCTCTCCATGTGCTGATTTCGGGACGCAGGCAGGAAGCAGGGGATGGTGGTGGGACAGTGTGTGTGGCTGGGAGGGGTGATGGGCTCCCTTGGCTTGTGGTGGCTTCATGCTGCTCGGGTGATGGGAACAGAGCACAGGCAGAGTTTTGTAGTGCAAAGGACTAGGCGGGTGAGCTGGGAGCACTGGGACTGGCACTGGAAGCTGGGCAGGGATGCTGCCCCCAGCAGATGAGGTTGTGCTGTCTCCCATCAAGGCACCAGGTCCCCAGGGAACCATGAGGAAGCAATGCTCTCACTCACATCCTGCAGGCACACTGATGCACCCAGTTGCCCGCCCCATGTGTGACTGTTTCCAGGCAGATGAGCGTCCAGGAGGGGACAGCCTGGCACACGGCCGCCCACCAGCCCAGCTCTGACTAGCCCTTCTCCTCCGGGCTGGGGTCCCACCAGGTTCCCAGCCACAGGGTGCTCTGGGACCCTGCCAGGGTTTACTTCATGAGCAGTTTGTGCTCAGGCTCTCTAACCTGGAGCTTTGCTGTCCATCACAGCAGGGAGCTTCACCAAATCCCCTAAATGAAGCCAGCGGTGCCTCCTCTTCGGCAGCAGCTGAGAGGGATCTGCTTTGCTGTGTGTCACCCAGAACAGTGGCGGGCTGAGCTCGCTGCCGAGCTGCACTGCCTGCCATGTCACATCACGTTTGCCACCCACGTCCTGCTTGGACCTTCTCCTCTCCTCTGGCAGGATGCAGTGGTACAGCAATCTACAAGCAGAAGCAGCAGATGTTTGTTGAAAAAAAAAAAAGANAAAGAAAAAAAAAAGAAAAAAAAAAAGGCAATCATCCAGGATTTTGCTGATATAAACACAATACCAGCACTGAATACAACTGAAGGAAGACAAAAACATCCCAAAGACATAAAACATCAGGCCCCTTGGAGAACAGCCAGGCTACATGCACTGAACTCGGTCAGCCCCGGAGAAATGAGTGCTTAACCCCTTTTCGATCTCTTTGACGGTCCAGCCCTCGAAGATTTATAGCAGACCCTGTTTGAGTGAGGGATCTTCCTCGGCACGTCCCGCTCCTGTAGTTAGGGGTGAGAAAACTAACAGACATCCATCTGACCCTCCCGTTCCCCTCCCTGTGGGACACGCAGCCCCTTCCTTGCCATCGGTCCCCACCAGCTCCGTGGCCATGCCGACACCTCGGCGCTCTGCTTCGCCACCGAGGGTGCCAGACACCGGGTGGGATCCCTGGGATGCTCTTTTAGGAGAAGGAAAGGTCCCCGGCTGCCATCCTCCCCGGGTGCCGGCGAGGGCAGGGCGAACACGCCGTCGTGCAGATTCCTCTCTGCCGGCGCCGTTCCTTCCCAAGCCCTAATTAGTGGCAGTGCTGCAGGGACCCCGGCTGGATCCCGGGGTCAGGCCAGGCTCTGAGGGCCAGCCGTGCTCCAAAGACAGCGCTGATGGATTTTGACAGGACTTAAGGACACCTGCTACTTTCAGAGATTTTTCTCTTCTGCTAGCGAGCTTTCAGACGAGCGTGTGTGTGTTGACAGGGGCAGATATCACTGGAGGGTGTTGAGGAGGGAGCAGGAGGAAAATCTCCTGGGAATGGGTCAGGAAGGATTTTTCTCGGCTGCTCACCCTGCGGTGAGCGATGGGCACCGAGGAACCGGCATCCCTCAGACCTGGCTTGTGTGTGCTTGCTTCAGTTATGAGGCCTTACCGTTTGCTTTTTAATGGCACTTTAAAGCCAATTAGTAGCTTTAATTTATGGAGACCACACACGTGCCCAACCCTTGTATTTATGCTGGATGGCTTCCATTTTGGAAACTTTCTTGGCTTTTTGTCCATCTCCAGGATGTTTCCAGGGCTCCACCTTCCCCTGCCCAGCCCCATGGCCACGGGGGAGCTGAGAGGATTCGTGGCCAAAGCACTGAGAGGGAAACCAAGCTACCAACCTTTCCCATCCATCGGAAATGTCTCAAGCTGAGGGAAGCACACGCTGCGGGCACGGGAGGGGAACTGCCTTAACTCATGGAACAAGGAGTGTGTTCTGCTCTGTGGGTGCAATACAGACAAGGACAAACTTCTTTCCTGCCAGAGCCAGGCCTTGTGGACTGCAGCTGAGATGTTGCACCCCGATAGATCTAGCGGCCCTGATGGATTTGCTCCAAACAGATATTGGAAAGAAAAACTGGCTCTGTATATTTGTTTCACCAGCTCCATTAGAATCATAGAATAGTTTGAGTTGGAAGGGATTTTTATAGGCCGTCTAGTCTAAGCCCCCTGCAATGAGCATGGACATTTTCAATTAGATCAGTTTGCTCAGAGCCCCATCCACATGGATCTTGAACAACTCCAGGGATGGAACATCTACCACCTCTTTGGGCAATCTGGGCCAGGGTCTCACCACCCTCAATGTAAAAAATTTCTTCCTTGAAAATCACCCCTTGTCCTCTCCTCACATCTCCTGGTTTCCCTAGTCTCCCCAACTAAGGGACTGCCAGAACCCAGGAACTGTCAAGCCCAGACTTGACCCTCCCAGCCATAGCAGTTTGGCTGGATGCACGGTTGGGAAGACACCGTGCAGGGTCTGAGCTTCACCTGCCTACGCAGGAGCTGGGCGTGGGACATCAGCAGCCTGCTTTGGCACGGGCAGGTCCTTGGTGGAAGTCACTGGGAGCCCAGCAAGGGCAGAAAGGCATTTTTCAGCCACCATCCCATCCCACACAATATTACAGTGCAGAGTTCCCTCCATGGGTGCCTGGCAGAGTGATGTAAAGGCATCATGGAGAGATCTCCCTCCGAATTTCCAGACATGTTATATATATATGTATCTATATATATACATCTATATCTATCTGCTGCTTTGCAGCCAGTGGGAAACGAAGGCTGCTCTCAACCTTGTTCCCTTTCCATGCATGACCCTCCCTCCCCCTTCCTGGTATTCACTGGACCTGTTCTTAGCCTGCATCAGAGGGAAGCCAGGAATTCAATAAGCAGTGAAGGTGTTTGATGTCTTCTCAAACTGCTCCACTTCCTCTCCAGGAGTTTTTCTCTGTGTTGGAGTGGTGGGATTGTGCAAGGAGTGCTGGAATGAGCATCACTGTACATCTCCCACAGCCTCAGAGCTTCTCTGTCTGACAGCTTTCATCTGCAAAAGGCAAAACAGAAAGACACTTGACCTCTGAACTTTGGACGGGCCCTTTCACCACCTCAAAGCAGTTGACATTATCTCTGTTTTACCTCCTTCCTCTCTTTGCTCCAAAGCCTGGACACTTATGCCAAGTCCGGTTCTCATCACATCTGCTCTTTCAAAGAGTTGGGAGATCCCAAGACCAATCACTCCAGGAGTCAAGACTCTGACATCTGGTTCAGCCTTGTCTATGAGTCACTTGGGGAGCTTGGGAAAGTCACGTAACTATTCCTAGCCAGTGCAGCTGACTGCTGGGATGGCTGCGTTCCACCCCAGTGGGTCCCAGTTGGCTTCCCTTCTCCAAGGCTTCACCTCTGACCACATGCCAAGCACCTCAAGGTCTTCCGATGGAAAGGGTCTTGCAAATGCTCCATGGTGTGATGTCCCATGGTAGGAATATGGGTGTCCTATGCCAGTGGTCACCTGCCAGCCGAATTCCAGGAGAGGAAGGTGCAGGGATGCTCTGTGTGCTCTTGCATCAGCTGTCAAGGCTTCAACAGGCACTTTCATATAATGCCATTTTGTGGGATTTGCCTGCTGCTCCTCTCTGCCCCATGGTCCGCTCCATCCTAGTATTTTAGAGATGTTACAACTATTTTATTGCCTTTGCCTCTCAAAACCAAAGCCTGCTCACAGCCTCCCTGGCATGGAGCTGGAGAAACACTGCCAGTCCCAGCTTTATGCCAAGGTTAACTGAGCAGAGCCTGGCCCCGTGTCTGTTTATTGTTCACAGACTCATTATTGCCCTTTCCTTGTCTCTGTTGTTTCCTTGGAGAGGCTGGGAACCACGAACCTTGTGCGCGTGGGGTCCCAAGCAGAAGAGTGGTGCAGGAATGGGAGGTGGTAGCTCCTGGTCAGGGATGGTTGGGGACGGATTTTGTTCCACTGCCTCTACTGGGGCTTTTTTTTTCATCTCCATACAATAAAATAAACACTTTCACGTGTCGTGAAGTCCTGTGGATGCAGCTTGGGAGCTTTGCTTTTGCTTTCCGTGTCCTTGTGGAGTGGCTGTTCCTGCTGGCCTCCCCACCAACCCAATTCGTGCCACCTCCAGCCCCCTTCGCTGAGTGGGACCTTGGTGCCCTCCTCCCGGGGAAACTGGTGGCACTTTTCTCTAAGGACATGATTTCCCCAGAGGGACAAAAGCTGCGATGAGGTGCAGGACCACCCCTTCTGTGTGATGCTAGGAGCTGAGGTGATCCTGATGTCTGTGTGGAGCAGCTGGGGATGATGAGGAGCCTCAGTGTGGCAGGAGGAGGGTAGCCTTGCACAGACACCCCTGGGCTCCCTAGTCCTCTCCCTGTGGGACCCCAACCATCCACCCCAACTCCTCGGCTTCATGCCCCTGTGGTTCATCCAGACCTTTCCCCAAGACTCTCCTTTCCTGCCATCGCAGGGGCCGTGTGGGGAAGGAGGAGAGGGGGGCAAGGGGGAGGGAGCGTGTTCAGGTCCAGTTGTTTCTGCTCACAGACGTGGCAGTCCCCGTGTGCTGCAGCTCCAGCACTGGCAAGCACAGCCCAGCCTGCTTTTATGTTTCCTGCCTCCGCTCCCAGGCAGCCCCAGGAACAGCCCAGCATCGAGGCACCACGCTGGCTGGGATCACCGCTGAGCTGGCCACAAGAAGGGGGATCCCACCCCACCGGGGGAACTGTGAACCCCTCTGAGCATCAGGGGATGTGGGCAGGGCAGACGAAGGGCAAGACAGCCCCAAGAAGAAGAAAATCCTGGTGTCTCCCCTCCTGGGTCAGAAGGTGCTCTCCAGCCAGGGTGATGCCATCACCTGCATTAACCCCTTCCATAGGGAGAGACCAGGAGGGGGCTGGGGCTTCCACTGGACTCCACAGCCCCTCTGCCACAATGATTTACATCAGCATAGCCCAGATCCAGCCCGTGGGGAAGGTCCTGCCCCTTCTGCCTTCTCCAGTTGTGCTTGGGAGAGGTGGGGGTCCCTGAAGACCCCAGAAGAGGTGCAGGAGCTGTGACCAAGGCTGTGTGGGGCATCATGCTCATGGGAGCATCCCACGGATCCCCAGTGCGATTATCTGTCCTCTGGGGCAGGCTGGGGATTTGGCTCTTCTGGGACATCCAAATTACTGTCACCGTCTGCGGGTCACAAATGAGGCAGCCCTCGCTGCCCTCCACTGCTGTCACCACGGAGGCCAAGGTCTAACCCGTACCAGAACAGAGAGGGTCAAAGCCTCCTCAGAGTCAGGTCTGTTGTGACCCAGCTATTTTTGGTACGCATCCCGTACAGAACAGCCGCACTTGTGTTTTGGGGTTATTCCTGCAGAATTAGGGTCTTTCCAGAAACAGAATCGGCATCTTACATAGAACACTTGGAGCAGGGAGAAGGCAACCTCCCAGCAAGGAAAAGGCTGGGCTGGGAAACGGTAGAGGAGGTGGCAAAGGGAATAAGTAGTCCAACCTCCATAGTCTGAGGCAGGCTGGTCCTTTTTTGGGTGCTCAGCCTTGGAGCCTAGTTTCTTGGAAAACCAGCCTTTGCAGCATCCCCACCAGGCAGTGGGGAACCAGGCTGTGGCCCAGGTGGAAGCCTGCCCGCTCCTCTCCTTCCCTCCACATCCCCGAATCTGGCAAGTGCCACCGGCGAGATGCAAAGAACAGACATGTCGTGGCAGGGAGACACTCACATCCCCACCGTGTTTGCAGCCTGGCTGCTTTTGCTCCCCTACAGGAGGCGAGCCCGAAGCTCCCTCTCTGCCTCTGCTGCATTTCGGCTCTGCTTCTCTGATGCCATAAATAAAAGGCAGGACATAAATAAATAATATATATATATACACACACATATATATATATTAAAAAAATCGCCGCACAAACACGTAACAAATCAAAATGACCCTGTCTGTGAATGAAGGGAAAGAAAAGGCGGTTCCCTCCCTGGAAGTCTCGAGAGCTTCCAAAAATAGGCTGCAGCCCCAGCCAAGGCGAGCACAGCCAGGGTTTGCTCGGCCAGCGCCAGCACGGGGAGGGAGCAGAGGTTTCCCACCGCTCCTGCCCTGCCCCGCTGCCCACGGACAGACAGAGCACAGCCCCCTCTGGCAGGGACACGGCAGCCAAGGGCCCCCGGTGCGTGGCAGCGTGGGTTGGGTGGTGTGAAACCCCTCCGAAACTCAGGGTGGCACTTTTATTTTGCAGCCCATGGGCTATAAGACACCTCTCCCTGACAACGTGTGCTGAAGGTGGGCATGGCTGATGCCACAGCCGGGATGGCAAAAAAAGGGTCCCTCAAGGGTGTACACCCCAAATTTCAGCACCCAGCTGACTTTCAGCCCTCCTGTCAGCTGTTACACAGACCTAGAGGATTTTCCCCATTTTCCCAGGAGCTTCCATACTGTGCTTGGTAATTGCTATTGGACTCTTTCCACATCTGGACAGCCCTGAGAATGGTGGCTGCTGGGGGCAGGAGGGTGCTGGGGTGACTGGGAATGGCAGAGAGACTGTTCCGTCCTTGCAGTGTGGGCTGATGCTGGCAACAGCCCCTGTCCCCATTGTGCATCTCCCCAGGCTTTGGGCTTCTCCCAAGCCTAGCTGCAGGAAAGCTCCTCATGCCAGCCACTACATCCCACATCTGGGAACCATGACTGGAGCTGTGGAATGGAAATTTGGGCCTGGCACCACTGTCTCACCTGTCTTAGCCCTGCACCCAGCCCAGGGAGCTGCACAACCCCTTCCTCCAGAATACCTTGGCACCCGTCCCCTCACTGGAGGCAGCCCAGGTCTCCCGTACTTGGGCAGGATCTGCCATCCCCCTGGACACGGACAAGAGAGGGACAGAGGGAGCTGGAGCTCCTGTGAAGCTGGCAACTGGCTGTACACGGGTGGCACGGCCTCCCCGCTCCTCCGGCCGGAGTCACGTTCCTGCCTTGCCCCGGCGTGCCGCGGTTCAGCACGAGCACACACGTCCTCCAAGAGCCCCAGCCGGTGGCCAAGAGACTCCAGATGTTGGAGGAGCTGTGCACAGCTGCCGGCCAGCAGCAGCAGAGGGGGAAATAAAGAAGTAAAGAATTGACACCCTTTCCTTTCCTGCCCTTTCCTTTCCCCTTTCCCTTCCTTCTGAACCCAGGACAGAAAGGAGAAGCAGCCCCCAAGTCCAGACTCTTCTCACCAGCACCATCCCTCTCTCCCAGCTCTCTATCCAGCAGTGGTCCTGCCTGACCCCAGCACAGCAGCAGGATGTTCTCACATCCCCTCCATCCTCCACCATCCACCCTCCTGTTTCCCAAGCTTGAGATGTACCTTCCAGGTCAACCCCCTGGGCAGAGCCACCTGCCTGGCTCAGCGAGAGGAACCAGCAGAGACCACGGCGTTACTGGAAAGAGAAAAAAAATCTCCCTGAATAATCAAACAGGAGCTCAGTGAGCTCAGCTGTGCAAGGCCTGCCTGAGAAATGAGAGCATGGAGCAGGAATGTCAGGTGTTTCCTTCTGCTCCCCAGTGGCACCACAGCCCCAGGTAACAGAGGAGGGCAGAGGAAGGGACCAGTGCAGCTTCCCTCCACCCCCTGGCTGCTGGGGAGCTCTGGGGCAACCCCCGAACCTCCAGCAGAGCTGCAGGGGTGGAAGCAAGACTGTGTCGGGCTGGCGAGATACGGATCTGAGGCTGTCAGAGATGGAGAAAAAGCCTGCAAGAATTGGGGAGGTTTTATTCAAAGATTAGATCGATAGAAACCTTTCCACGGTGTGGGAGCTGGGGAGGAAGCTGCCTCAGAGGAGGCCAAGCTCTGGATTTGAAATGAATGCGTTTCCTGGGCCATCAGCCCAGAGTTCCTGCAGCACCGGGATGGGGAGGGCTTCCCACAGCCACCAAAACCACGGGGGCCCACGGACCCTCGTGTACCCCCTCTTGGGCTCGGCTGAACATCCCACGTGGGCAGTTCAGTGGGGACGGAAAGCAAAGTGGAGATGCAGGAATGGCGAGGCGCCAGGCCCCCAAAAAGTTGAATTCAGGTCACGGTCCCCATTGC
Source organism: Thinocorus orbignyianus (assembly GCA_013400375.1). NCBI lineage: Eukaryota > Metazoa > Chordata > Aves > Ciconiiformes > Thinocoridae > Thinocorus > Thinocorus orbignyianus. Next base: position 1,905,130 of record VXBW01006168.1, on the reverse strand, counting down.
CCCTTGATTTTGTTTCTTCCTTTGCGTGGCTTGCGGTTGAAACTCTAAACCGGCTCATCTGGCCGGCCGGCCGACTGGGAACGGGGCTGCAAAGCTGGATCTTGGCGCAAGCCTCGCATCGCCTGACCCCCAGCCGCTAGCACAGGACGGAAAAGCACAGAAAAGCACAGTAAAGCTTTTGCTTCCTAGTTTGCATAAGCATCGCTGCCATTTCCAGGGAGGATGGGGAGGATAACAGGCAGCCAGCGGCAGCTTTGAAGGCCAGGGGAGGATGGAGAAAGGCTGGCACGGAGTGGCCGGAGGGATAACGACAGCTCCAGCGAGGGGATGTGCACGCAGCAGGGCAGAAGTGGGTTTCCATCCCGCTGAGAGCCGGGTCTGGGATGTTTGGCAGATGCAGACCTCACCGACGTGGAGCCCGGTGGTTTGAGCACGGGCAGAGACCCGAGCGTGCTTGTGCCTGCGCAGGGCTCCCTGCTGTGGAACGCGGCCAGCCTGGAAATGTCCCCCCTCCACATCTCCTCCAGATTGTCCCCCAGTTTTCCCAACCTGGTGTTTCCAAGTGTTAGGTGTGCAAGCACAGCACTTCCCTGCAGCTGCACAGCAGATGAGCTGTTTGCTACTCGTCTCCCTGCCCTGCCTGCAGACGCTCCCTGGTCACACGTGGTCTTCCCAAAAGCAACCGGGCAGCAGAAGAACTGAGCGGCTTCGTCCTTCCCTGTATTAAACTCAGAATCTGGAACATCACCATCTCCGTGCTTATGTCCAAGCATGGGGACAGGTTCCAGCTTCCCCAGCTCCCAGAAACAGACTGTGAAATGGAAATCGAAGGGAACAGAGCAAAACAAAAAGATGACTCCAAACTTAAAATCTGTTCTTTTGCTTTTACCTTCGTCTTTATCCTTATGTTTGATTCTGAGCACCAGTAGGAGGACTGGCCATGCCAGCTATCCCACATGTGAGGTTTGGCTTAAATCAAAAGAAATCCAGCTGCTTTCCACGAAGAATATTATATTTTTCTTAAAAAATTGCAGCTGAAGCTTTTGAGTTTGGGATGATCCCCAATCCCTCCTGGTGGCTCTGCAGGCCAGGGTACCCTCACCTCTTCCTGGGAAGGTCTCTCGATGAGTCCCGCCCTGTCATCTCCTCCTGGGTTGCTTGGAAAGGGGAGCCTGGAGAAGTGGCCTTGTTGGGGTCATCAAGGAGCTGTGACATCTGCAGGCGCTCTGCGTGGTGTAAAGCCCTTCACTGATGGTGCTGGAACCTTTTTTCCTTTGTCACTCTGCCCAGGACTCAGCTCCCAGCTTCAGCTCTCTCTAACCTTGTGCTTTACAACTCAACAATTCCCACTTTTTGTCTATTCTGAGACTTACTCCTCCCTGGGTGCCGATCCTGTCCGTTGCAGGATGTGCCCATGTCCTCTGGGCTTTTGTCAAGCTTCTCACCACAAGGCAGATGCTGGTGGGGTTGGTCCAACCTCAGACCTGGGGTCCCGCTGCCTCCCCCTCCCTGGCCCCTGCTGCTTGGCTGATATCCGATATTGCCGTCTCTGCTCCGGGCTCCTCACAGGCCGTTTTCCGCCGCTTGTCTGTTCTAATTTGGGTCTTCAGCAGGATGAATCTCTCTCCTCGCCTGGTGTGGATCCAGCCCGTGCTTGTGGCTGTGGCTTGGACCTGTCTGCGTGTGGTTGAGCTGCCTGGCAGCGTCCCCGGCTAAGGATGTTCTGGGTCCTTCCCAGGGAGAGCCAGGCTGCCTGGCAGAGCTTCAGACCTCATGGCAAGCACTGTGGTGGCACCTCAGTGCCCTTCAGCTGGGTCTGAGCTGGTGCATGGTCATCCACATTGGGTCCTTGGGGGAGAGAGAGAGATCCCAGTGGACCCACCTTGCCCAGACCCCTGCTTGTCGGGGTGTCCGTGTTGTCCCCCCATCCTTTTGGCATGAAGACTCTTCCCCCCCTTGCAGCCGTGGCACAGGGCTGAGCAAATCCCATCCCCAGTGAGCCAACCCCTGTGAGCAGGACATCTCAGCAGGGACCCCCTGCCCCCGGCCTCTGCAATCGATCACTGTGGGGGTGCCTGGTAATTATACAGGCCACTGAAGTGTTGTAATTAGGAAATGGCATCACTTGGCAGCGGGAAAATGAGGACACAAAGCAAAGGAGGAGGCGCAGGTGCTGCAGGTGGACAGTAGATCCAGGGGTGGGGTGAGCCGTGGGACTCGCCTTAGGGGGTCTCAGTGTCCCCCCACTGGTTTATGAGGTTTTTTGTCAGTGGGAGCACACGTTTTGCTCTCTCATTTACCTGGCCTAAGGCATGTGGGAGTTTTATCCTTGGGAAAGTTCTGCCCCACTCCCAAGCTGGGCTGGGACCGGGTATGGTGACGCTGACACCTTGGCTGCTGCCATCCGATAGACAGAAAGAGATAAAACCAATTATCCAGAATGATCTCATTCGAAGCAGAGGGAAAGGCAATGGCTCTGGCTGGGAGCCCCCTCTCTCTGCACGCCAGGTCCTGCCACCTCCCTCAAGTAACAAGAAGCTCTCCCGCAGCCTTTGGCTCCTTGGAGGATCCATGGGGTGCCAACACCACCGCCACCGGGGCAGGGAGGCATCCTGGGGTGAACATAGGGAGGACCAGGACCACTGCTCCATTTCTGTGGGGAAGAGTTTGTGGATTTTTATTCTTTTTTAATACAAAAAAAAACCCCAACACCCAGAAATCAGTTACCTGCCAGGAAAAAGTATTTAAAAAAAAATCAAACATATTTTCCGTCGTGTCTTGGCTGGGGCAGTGGGGAAGTGACAGACATGGAAAATGGGAGGGATTAGGTAATATGCTGGGATGTAAATAAACAAATAAATGAGGGAGTGGAGGTGGGGGGACATCCCAGAGCAAAACCCACCCCATCACCACCCTGCCACCCTCTTCCAGACCCAGCACCCCCCTCTGCTGCCCCAAAGCTCCAAAAACCCTGGGATGCCATAGGGAAGAGGCTGCTCCGAGCGGCGTGCTGTCCCGCTGCGTGCTGGCACGAGCAGCACATTTCGAACTGTGGTGAGAGATTCTGGGAGCAATAAAAATCAGCTT
>VXBW01006168.1:1872554-1901971 GCA_013400375.1 Thinocorus orbignyianus | reverse complement strand
TTTTGTGTGTGCTGCATTTCCTACAATCTGATTTTCTTCTCTCCAGCAAATACAGGTTTCAGGTTCCCGAGCATGGGGCTGCGGTTTGAGAGGAGCAATGGAAACTCCCTTGCGGTGGGAAGTGGCCAAAGGCACGGGGGTGCTGGAGGGGAAGGAAAATGGGGCTGTTCTCACCGGGGTGTGGAGGCTCATAGGGACGAGGAGCTAAAAGCCCTGTGCTGTGCTCTGCACTAGGCATGGTTTTTCTTTGGTCCATCACCTCTGAGGCTGAGGGTGATGACGGAGCTGGAGCTGGTCTCATCTCCCATACTGGAAAAGAAGGCTTCAGAAGGTCCCCATCACCCCAAGGCCACCCCAGACCCCATGGGTGATCCACAGGAGGGTCGGAGCTGGGCTTTCCAGTCACTCCTACCCACCGCCACCTCCATCCCCTGCCCATGCACATCCCACAGGACACTTCCCTGCCTGGCTGGTGGCCAGCACACTCGCCTTTCCCAGGCAGCTGGGGGAGAAGTGAAAGTGCTTTTCCCCATTCCCGAGTGAGATCTTTATTTACAGGGACTTCAAATATTTATCTAAAGCGCAGGGCTGCGGCGAGGGCGTCGGAGTGCAGCAGCCGGGTCCCCCTGCACAGCCCTTGCAGGGTCTCACAGATCCATGGTCCCTCCTTGCCCTTGGGCCACCTCCTGCTCTTTATTTATTTCCTTGAGGATCTTCCAGGCAGTAAATCACTGCTGGTGGGGTTGGTCCGGGGGTGATGGGATGCAGCTGCCCGCTGGGATTTTGGCTATGACCTGCAGAAGCATCTCTCCTTCTCCTTATAGGGGCTGGGTTAATCCTCCAAACAAGGAAAACCAATGGGATCTCTGGAGGCTATTTCCCTGGATTGGGGAGCCTTGAGGCAACTTGGACAAAACCTGAAAGCTATTCTCTTTCCTCTGCCTCACACTGCCCAGGCTTTTAATCCATGGTCTGCCGTGAAAGAACAGTGGCACTGGCTGGGGCAGCCCCTCCTTGCCCAGGATTGTCTCAGGGCTCCCTCATGCTCCCCATCCTGGCTCCTGAGGAAGCCTTTTCAACCTGGAGTTTGCTTTCCAATTAGCAAAGTATTATTTCCAGCCCTTTGCAGTGCCAAAACAAGCAGAGCTTTTCCTATCGCTGCTCCCTTGGTGGGCAACCGCCAGGGCTGTGTTTCCCGATGGCTTCAGCGGGGGATGGATTTGTAACCTGGGGGCCAGCTGCTGGAATTGCTGCTGGAAACGGCATCCTTGGTCCCTCGTGTGAGAGAGTGGTGGAGAAGAGGGGGGTTCATGGCTTCTCCCACCCCCATCCCACAGTCCACTCTCCAGCCTGGCTCCTCGGCACTGTCGCCCTGTGTCAGGATGTCTTCTCTTCACAACCACAAAGGCAATGGGCAGAGGTGCACAGGCGGCGGGATGTGCCAGGATGGACATAACCCAAGAGGGAAACACCCGCCACGCCGCTGGGACTGGGGAGGAGACAGAGCAAAGATGCTCTGTGCAAACAGGCCCTCCTATAGTGCCTTCAATGCAGTTCTCAAAGGATGGATTTCAGGTCAGATCTGCCCTGCAAGAGCAGTTTGCCAAAAGCCTGTAGAGAGGACCCTGAAAAATCCCTATTTCTTAAGAGTCTGCAGGTTCCTGGGGCGCAGCTGTGACTCACACCAGCCGGTCCCAAAAGTGGCGCCTGATCCAGGCGCTGCAGCCCCAGAGTGCAAAACCATCCTGCCTGCCTCAGTAAAGCAGGGTGAGGTTCAGGAAAATGACCTTGGTGGAACTCCCCAAAAGCACTGTGATCTCCATCTCAGTGAGGTTGCCCAGGACACATCAGGAAACATCTCCTGAGTGGCCCATTGCTGCTGCTGAGCATCAGCTGGGAGATGCAGGGCCAGGGCCAGGAGGTGTCTGGAGGGCATGTCCAGAGCTGGTTATGGGCTAGTTAGGAATTCATTTCCAAAGTAGTTCCTGAAGGTGTTCCCATGTCCATCATTCATGCAAGCTCCTCCAACGGGTAGGCTGTCTGAGAGCAGCTCAGCCTGGCAAAGACTGGGCTCTGCCTGCTCACCGCAGCCCGTGCTCTCATCAAGTGAAATATCCAACAAGAAAGAAAAAGGAGTTTCTGGATTAGATTCTGGCATGAGCAAACACTCGTGCTAGAATTTGCCAGTCTTTCAGGAACTGCAAGCATTTTCCCAGTGTCAAATGTTCATGCAGATAATGTATAAACAATGACCTCGATTATGTCAGATATTACAATGAGCAGAGCTCTGGGCTGTGGTTCATGACAGTGTCTGCAAATCAGTGTCATAACTTTTTTGCTCTACTTGGTAGATTCCTCATGCTTCAGCACTTTGAGGCCAAATGCCTGGTTTTCTGGACCTGCCAGCACCTTCCTTGCAGTGGGATGTGTGCTCCCATGACATGGCAGAGGGGTCCAGGGCAGTTTTGGGAGAGGTGTGGGGTATGTCACCTCCCGGGGGGCGTCTGGCCACCTCCTATGGGACAGGCAACCCCTTTGAGGCACCTCCTGCAGCTCTCCGAGGTGGAAAGCCTAAGCTGATCTGCAGTCTGGGACTCACAGTAGAGGGTGTGGGAACATCCGAGAGGGAGCTGTGGTGGGTCCAGGAGTGTTTCCCTGAGGGGCCAAGCAGAACAGCAGGAATGTGGCAGCCAGTGGTTGTGCCTTCAGCAAGACCAATGCCATCTCTGGGGCTGGGGGACATGGGGACTCCTCCTGCACCCCCCACACCTCTGTGCCTCTTGGGGGATGGACTTGAGCCAGGAGGGTGGGAGGTCCCTGAGGGAGCAGGGGATACTCCTGGGTGTGGATGAGCAATTAATGAGCCCCTTAGAGCACATCTGGGGGTCACCCCCTGGCCCGGACCCCCATCGCCCACAGGAGCAACTGGTGCTTGCAGAAACAGCTCTTTTTCCCTCGTCCTGCCCCCGGGATCTGTTCCCCAGAGATGTGGGTTACAGGGGAAGGACTGTCTGCCAGAGGCACAGAAAAGCACCAGATCCAGCAACTTCACTGCTTCTCCAGCTGGAGAAATGACATCCACAGGCTGTGGGTGAGGAGAGCACCGGTGGGAAATAGCAAGGCAAATGCAAAACGAAGCTAGTCTGAGCCTCTGTTTTTCCTCCAGATTGCTCTATTTATTCACAGTCTTTCTTTGATAAAATTGGTAGAGAATCAGAGGCAACATAAACTGCCTTCCAAAAGCAAAGGGAGGGAAGGAAAGAGCACCAGAGAGAGAAGGCAGCTCCAGCAAAGAGTGTGCTGTGGAGGGGCCATCTGAGAGGCATGAACAGAGCAACTGCCCCGTTCGAGAGCCCGTCTCTCAGCAGCCCCCATTTGCTGCTCCTTCCATGCAGGGCTTTACCATTAATGCCAAGTGTCTGAATCTGCACATTAAAAACCAAAAGAGATGGAAAAGACCTTTTATTTTCAGGGCTTAAAGCAGCTGGACAGCATCTCCCAAGATAATGGCTGCAAGGATGAAACCAGAAGCAGGCACCAGCTTCACATCAGTCTGGAGCAATGTTCTGGAGCTGGTGTCCTTATCTCTCGCTGTCCCTTCTTCCTCCTGCCCTCAGCTTGTCAGAAGCTTGGGATGCTTAAAGGTTACAGGAGGGACTTAATAGTCAGTGGGAAACGAGGATGATGATATTAGGACTGCATCGATTTTAGCCGGAGACTTCAGAAAGGGAAAGAGCCAAAGAGAGGAAGGAAGGAAGGAAGAAAGAAAGAAAGGAAGGAAGGAAGGAAGGAAGAAAGAAAGGAAGAAAGGAAGNGCTAACCACTTGGCCTGAACTTCTCTGGGCTGGCTGCTCGTTAGCCAAAATAGCCCCACCATTCACAGGGCCAGGGTTAAAGCAACAGGAAAGCATTTTCTTCAGGAGAGCTCCAGCAGCCTTCTGCTCTGGTGGGGAGATGCGCTTCGCCCAAAGATGTGTCTGCTGGCGATGAGATGAAAAGCTACCCAGGTTATAACCTCTGGAAAACTGAAATGTGGCTGGTACATATGGCAGAAAAAAAGGAGAGGCTGGGGTTAAATTCATGTCTTTTATAGCCCGATGTGACGGGAAGCGGCGCAGCCTTGCTCTGAGGCACCGAAGGTGTTAACACACCGAGCCCCAGCCCCTGTACAGAAAGCAGAGCTTCCACTGCGATGTGGCAACACAGTTGCTAAAATCCACACAGAAATTTGCTCTTCCAGTCCAAAGAGGGGATCTGCTTTCTTTCTCCTCACTCTCTGCCTTTGGGGAATTACACGCCAGGGGCAAGCCCAGCTGACATCTCGGAGAGCAGCCAGGACCCAGAGTACCCAGGCTGTCCCAAGGGCAGCAGTGTCCCTCCTGCCAAAGGGTTTTAAGAAAANGAAGAAAGAAAGGAAGGAAGGAAGGAAGGAAGGAAGAAAGGAAGAAAGAAAGAAAGAAAGAAAGAGCATTCTTACAAGTTTCCATCAGTTTTTATTGTAGGTGGAACTGGTAACCCTACCTGTAATGAAAGCAGTCTGCTATTTCCAGTTACAAGACTTTGATTTCATTTGCTTTTAACTTTGCCAAATGCTAACCACTTGGCCTGAACTTCTCTGGGCTGGCTGCTCGTTAGCCAAAATAGCCCCACCATTCACAGGGCCAGGGTTAAAGCAACAGGAAAGCATTTTCTTCAGGAGAGCTCCAGCAGCCTTCTGCTCTGGTGGGGAGATGCGCTTCGCCCAAAGATGTGTCTGCTGGCGATGAGATGAAAAGCTACCCAGGTTATAACCTCTGGAAAACTGAAATGTGGCTGGTACATATGGCAGAAAAAAGGAGAGGCTGGGTTTAAAATCATGTCTTTTATAGCCCGATGTGACGGGAAGCGGCGCAGCCTTGCTCTGAGGCACCGAAGGTGTTAACACACCGAGCCCCAGCCCCTGTACAGAAAGCAGAGCTTCCACTGCGATGTGGCAACACAGTTGCTAAAATCCACACAGAAATTTGCTCTTCCAGTCCAAAGAGGGGATCTGCTTTCTTTCTCCTCACTCTCTGCCTTTGGGGAATTACACGCCAGGGGCAAGCCCAGCTGACATCTCGGAGAGCAGCCAGGACCCAGAGTACCCAGGCTGTCCCAAGGGCAGCAGTGTCCCTCCTGCCAAAGGGTTTTAAGAAAATGTATGCAATAATCACTCTGCTCTTTTGTTCCATGCCAGAAGAGCTTTTATCACGTGGCCTTCCACAGATTTGCCTTTCAGACGTGTCCAGGTATCTTCTAAAACCCTGCTCCCTGCCTGGCCACCTTGCTGTTGGTGTGGGCTGAGGGAGATGTACGGACCCAGTCCTGGTCCAGGGCTCCCCACTTGGCTGCTCTTCATGTTGGAGGCAGGAAGAGGTTTTACTTGATGTGTTTGGGGCTGGCATGGAAACCCCAAAGCTTTTCTTCCAGTAGGTGAGGACCTGCCAGGCAGCAGATGTGGCCAGTCAGACACCAGCCAGGTAGTTGTGGCCACACTGGAGATGGAGATGGCTCTCAGCACTGAAAGGCAGCAGCAGGCAGGGAGCTTGGGATGAAGGTGGCTGAGTGGGGAATGAAGGCCAAGGATCACCCACTGGTCAAGGGTGGCTGAGGCTGGCCTGGCTCTGCTGCTCAGCAAGCCCCAGCAAAGCTGCTGGTGGGACCAGTGAGGTGGCCTTGCTGGCTGTGAGGAGCTGAACCTTGCTGTAACGGGGTGCCAGGCTGCAGCTGGTGCATTTTAGGGATGTTCCCCCAGCACTGCTCTCTCCTAAGGTCTTGGAGATGGAAAGCAGCTGATGATCTCTGTGTTGATGTGCACCACCGTGTCCCCGGGGCAGGAGGATGGGCAGTGCTGCACATCCCCCCACCGAGCACCCTGAACCTCCATGGGTGAGCCCCCAAGGAGGATGGGGCAGTGGGTGCGTATGCAAGAAGTGCAACCTTGCTGGGGCTCAGAAGGGTGGGGAGCATTCGGCTGATGGGCCAGAGGTCTCATTTCTCCTTGTGCCAGGGCTTGGCCAGCCATGCTCTGGAGACAGGAGCACATAGAGCTCCCCTGCACATTCGCTGGGGGTCCCCGAGGTGCAGGAATGAAACATCCTGTCTTGTGCGGGTATCCTGACTCCAGCAGCTGGGATCTGTCCTGACCCAGCTCCACCCATCGTTTAAAAAGCTCTCTTACTTTCTTACAGATAGACCAATGGTGAGGAAGGGAGTTCCCATTAGTCCTGTGCCGGTCCAACTCCGACCTGCAGATGAGACTGATTATTGGTGTCTGGGCAGCCAAACCCTTCCTTTCTGCTGCTGCTCCTGCTGCCTGGGCTCTGCTAGCATCAGGCACAGCCTCCTCGGCTGCAGGGCCAGTCCTGGGCTGGGATCTGCAGGCGATGGGCACGTGGCCTGGATGGGCTGAGGAGCTTTGGGGGAGCCAGGATCGCAGCCGTGACGCTGGGGAAAATGGCACCGTTAAAAACCTACGGAAGGAACAACTGGTAGATGCTCAGACCAGATCTTGGCTGCGGCACCCGAGTTAGCCCCTTGCCCTGGCCGGGAGCACCGAGATCTCCTTAGCAACCATACTTCAATATTTAGCACCAAATGCATGTGCCTAAATGACCTTCCAGGTCCTTTCCAGAGCGTTGCTGCTGAGCCGGCTCCAGGAGCGCAGCAGCTACCAACTGAGTCACCACCAGCTCAATATTTCCTCTGCTTCTCCCAAATTCACACTTACTGGGCTTGCCACGACCTGGTCCACTTGGCACTTGGTGAGCTTATGGCCAGGGTGGAGTTTCCAGGAGAAACAAGGGGAGATGGTCCACCAGGGAAGTTAAAGAAATCTGGAGTCCAGAGGGTCCATGGATAGAAACCATCCTGTTGCAGCCACCAGATGGAGAGGAAGGAGATGTTTTTGGAGATGCAGACAGCAAAGGGGTGGAAAACAATGCCTGGCTTGGGGAAAGATGGGGGAGTTGGTAGCTGGTGGGCATCAGGAGCAGAGTTGAAACCTAGGGAAGGTCCCTGGGTGGATTACACCATGCAACAAGGGCAAGTCTGATTGCAATAAGGAGCTAATGAGGGAGAGAAAGACACAGCCTGGAGACTGCTCAGCCAGAAGGATGGGCAGTAGCATCTGTGCCAGCATCACTTTGGAGCCATTGCAGTGCAGGCTGACAAAGCTCCAGGCACAGAGATGGATCTTGCTGAAGCCTTTCCAAAATTACCTGGACAAGAAGTTTCGGGTTAAGCAAAATCTGAGGAAGCTGAAACATGGGTTCCTTTACTCTGGTCACCAAAGCTGGCAGGGAAAAGGACCTGAGGGCTTTCACCTGAGGCTTTGGGAGCCCAGCAGCAGCTTAAGTCAATGTTTGCTGCTAACTTCCTAAGATCCCAGATGTACAGAGGTTATGGTGATTGGTACTCCTCCTTCACCCACATTTTAGCTGTTGCTGTTTTGACTTTTGGTTGCCCCAGCTTCTCACCCCAGTAAGTGGCTCCTTTTTTCAGTTGTCATGAAAAGCAGGTCTGACACCGTTTGAACACCGTGGTTTTCCTTCCCTCCATCCACCTACCCATCCACCTGCCTATCTCTGTAAAAACTAAGAGCTTCCAAAGCAAACTGTGTTTATTTTCCATTTTCACCCAGGAAGCCCTCTCCTCCGGGCTCCAGGGAGCTAAGGGGAAAGCAGTGAGCCCTGTAGCCCCTGTCCCCAGTTTGGAGAGGCTAGCAAAGCCCACAGCTTGCTTCATCACAATACACCTTGATGGCAAAAGCAGCCACGGTTTCAGCTAGCCCTGACTCTCTGTGGTCTCCAGCATTTGGTGGGCTCCTCCTCACACGCAGAGACTTTATAGAAGTACTGCTCTCTCCTCCCAGGCGCTAGTAGTCCCCCACCATAACAAAATGAGATTTTGGGTGCAGGCCACCCGATTCTCTTGCTCTCAGAGGCTGGGTGAAGCCTGTGCAGACCTCGGAGCTTGGGCCCCGGTGAATCCTCCAGCCTTGCACCAGGCACCGCACCTGCCTTCAGCCTGAAATCTTCCCCTGTGACCGTGGGTGTGGGGACACGGGGTGTGCACTGAGAGGAAACAACCCTGCCACGAGCAGGAGGTGGGGGGATGTTTTATGAGAAGCAGCTACAGCCATTCTTGGAGGACTTTGGCTCCGAGCCCCTCTGCCACATTCTTAGGAGAGATCATATCAAAAAACTATTTTTACTAAAAATGTAGTGGTAACAGGCTCCAGATGTCTGTTGTTATGTAATAGGGTTTGTTTTAATGGATCCGACTTCCAGATGTGCAGCTTGGACTCAGGGCGGCTGCTTGGTCCTCTGCAGAGCAGCTCCCCATGCCGTGCAAGAGGGGGCAACTGCCCTCATGGCAGACAAGACCTTTCCCGGCTCCCATGTGTTTCCTGAGCATCACCTTTCCTTGCCCTTCTTTCGGGCACAGCTCTAGTCACCCTGGGCAGCTGTCTCCAATCCCAATCCCACATCTCATTTTCAGAAGAGGTCAGTGAGGTTTCTCTCAGCTGTGTGCGAGAAAGAAGGGGGCTCATGGGCAAGGCTGGGGGAAGGCGCGATTCCTGGAGGCACCGTGGTCTCCCATGGAATTCACTGGGGCTTCCTGTAGGCATCACTTCACCGTCACATGGATGAGATGTATTATTTGTTTGGGAATTCACAGTAACTAGGGACTGAGGACTGGAAGCCAAAGGGAATTAAGAGACTGGCCGTGCCATGTCTTCACTTCGCAGGGCCTATTTTGTGCTTTCCAAGCTGTGAGGAAAACCCACGCGGGATGGAGACTAGGAGGAAGGAACCAGACAGTGGTGTCCTCAGGCAGAAACATTTTGGACCTGGAAGTGGACAGGCAAAATGGGGGCAAGTGAAGAAAGAAATTGCTGCTGTCCCATTGAACCATTTATCAAGCTGTAGGAGCAGCTCCATAAAAACTGATGGGAGCAGCCCACACCCCGGCCTGGACCAGTTTCTATGCTGCCATTGATGTTTGCCATCTGAGTTGCTGTCTTGCTGCTTCGTGCCCAGTAGAGGTCCACTTCCCTGCCGGAGAGAAGGTTTTTAAAGGCATTTTGGGGCATGATGGTTTCTCATTCCCTAGAGCAGGTCTGGGTGCCACAGATCCTGTGTCCCCCTTCCCCAGCACTGCTGGACCCTGTTAACTTCACTGCTGTCATCAGCCTCCCATTAGCGGGAAACATTGGCTGCTCACCCCTTTGGTAGGAAGAGCTCCAAGTAGGGATGCAGGAGATGTCTGGATCCTAGCTGCTAGGTGGACAGGGGGATGAGTGGTGCACGCTAAGCCGAGGAGGATTTGAATTCAAAGTATGTGGCTCCGTGCCATTGCTATTAGCATCTGCTAATAAAATGCTAAGACTTATTAAGTGCCCGGATCCAGGAGGGAGATTTAAGGGGGATGCACTTGGACTGAAAGCAGGAGGCTTAGGTGCTTTCCAGAGAGAACAGAAATGTGAGCGGCTGGGGGCCAGCTCTCCCGAGGAGCACACGTAACTGCTACCTGATGACAAAAAGAGAGAGCTGGAGAGGCAACACCAGCCTTCTAACACCCCGCAAGGACACGAATGTTCTCCTGAGCTGCAGCTCCAAGGGGAAGGAAAGGTGAAAGGGCCAGTGCAACATCAGGTCCTGCCCCAACATCAGTGACCTCCTGGGCTGGGATTTCCAAAGCGGCTCAGGCAAAAAAGCAGCGAGGGGAGTTCCCTTTGGGTTTGCTGTGTCTGAGTTTGAACTTCCCTAGCCTCAAAAAATAAACAACGACTAGCAGGACAAAAATCACTGCTCAGCTGGAGCCTGGGAAGGCCAAGGGGGAAAAGAGCTGCTCTGGGCTCTCAGGGTCACATCCCGTCTTGTGCTTGATTTTATCTGCCACGAGACTTTTGTGGAGCTGGTTTTGCTTTGCATTGCAGCCACGTGCTCGTCTCAGCATTCTGATTTTCTTTCTGCTCTTTGCAAGGCGGGCTGGGGGCTCTGCTGCACACATGCAGGCTGCCTCAGTGGAGCCGATGGGAAAGCCATCTGCTCACACACGATCGAGGAGGTTTCCATGGTTTTGTGAAAGAAAGGGACTCTTCTTTTTTTTCTTTTTTTCTTTCAGCTCCCCCCCCCTTTTCTTTCTTCCTAGGATGAAGCCATACGCGTGCACAGATAGCAGTGCCAGAAATGTGGTGTTTATCAAAGGTGTATTCCCCACGCTGCCACGGGACAAAGCCCTGGTGGGGGGGAGAGAGAGGGGAGGGAAGGGGAGAGCAGATGAAAACGCGTACCCAGCCCAGGAGCAGAGAGTGGAAGGTGTGGAGACAAAGCTGGGCTGGGGAAATGAATGAATGCTTCAGCCTGGGCCCTCCCCCCCTGCCCAGCACATCCATGTAGAATGTGGAGATTAGGTGGAAAATCCATATAGAGGGGAAATGTATGTATTTAGCAGAGCGGGTCTCCAGACAGGCCAGCTAGCTGTTTTGAATGGATGTCCTGGCACACAGAAAGTCCTCTCTTAGTTTCTTTTCCTGCTTCAGCCACTGTTTCTGCTTTTAACCCTTCCTCCGTGGGTGAACAGTGCGTGGGAGAGAAGGGACAGTCCCTACCCTGCTCGAGCAGGGCAGCAATGCCTGATCCCTCCAAAAGCTTCGGAAAGTCACAAGGGGGGAAAACATTTTGAGATGAGATGTGAGGGGCAAACACACGGGGCTGACAACAAACAGCCAAGGGGAGGAGGAAAGCACTCTCACTGGTTCTCTGACTACCTCCTTGGACTGGCCAGGACAAGACATGGAGGAGACTGAATTGACTTCTGTGCTTAACCATTAGTCATTTTTATGGTGCAAATGGATTTCTCCAAATGCCTTTAAATGTCAACAGCCTTGGGGGAAAGAAGCCTCATGTGACATTCAGAAGGGGTGAGTAAATGTGGAAAGATGAGCATAAAAGAGATATCCAGGCATTTTGTAAACAGGAGATCACCTCTGCAAGTCGTCTGTGCTGGGCAGACTGGTGCATGACAGGGAGCAGATGGTACCTCCAAGGTTCTGCCTTGAGCTGCTCCAGCCCCAGGTACAGCCTTCACACACAGTCCCTTGCATGGCATGAGGGAGACGCATAAGGAGAAGAGAAGGGAGTGTTGTCAAACACAGGCTTAGATCAAAGAGGGGAAAGGTAGTGTCCTGGAGAATGTTCTCCTGGGTCACATCAAAAGTTCAACTCACCCAAGAGCCAATTCATCTGGGGTGGCCAGTGTCTAGGGCCTGAGTTGTTTGAAGCAGCTTGGGAAGGGAGAAGGAAACATCTACATGATGGGAGAGGTGAGAACCCAAACAAGGGACACCGAGTACCCTGCTGAGGCTGGCAGTATCCCCAGGGAGGTCTCAGCATCGCATCGTGAAGGCAGAGTGGGGCAGGTGAGAGAGCCCAACTCTTGTCTGAGTCTGAACAGACCCATCAGATTTCCCACCAGGGACTCTGGGGAGTCCTTCCAGCCAGCCTTCGGTGAGGGCTGGGGAGCAGGGTATGAGGTGGCACCCGCAGTCCTGCTACGGCTCAGATTCACAACCTGCCTGTAGCCTTTGGGGCAGGAATTCTTGCTGTGATGCCAGTCTCCTGGCAAGGGCATCCCATGGCTTGGGAGATACTGATTGCTGACAGCTGTAGGCAGGCGGGGATGGCTGAGAGCTGGATTCTCCAACAGATGTCCTTGTCCTGTTCCCAGGTCTGCTCCTGGCCACCAGACAGGTTATGGCCAGGCACATCTCCACTCTGGCCACCTCTGAACTGGGGGCTGGAGGGACGAAGGAGCAGGCAAGCCTTTGTCTCCTCCCTTTCCATAACCATACGCAGAATTCCTGTGACAGACACATTTTATAACACCCCCCCCCACACACACACACTCGCTCATATCCACAACCCGGGGGTCCCAGGAGGTGCAGTAGCGCGGGAGAGGAGGGCAGAGCACCGTGGAGGCTGCGCACCGCAGTGTGTTGAAAATACTACTGCTAATTACACAATGGGTTCCTTATGTTCCCTGGAAATGCAATATGCAGGAGGACTCCCAGCCAATTCATGTTTTAGGACAAATCAAGGCGATATATTACTCGACTCAGCTCCTAAATTTGGTCATACTTTAGCTGGTGTTTTCAGACATTTGTGAGTTAGGTTGGCCAATGCCACAGAGAAAAGTGATGGGGCAATTATCCTAATTAGGAACAAATGCATTACTTCTGCAAGTTATTTGGTGCTTGGAACAAGCCCTCCCCATTGCGTGACTACTTTGCGCAGAGTTAACCCCTGCCGAGACCTCCAGGAGGTCATTTTTCTGGAAGATGAGAAAGAATTTCAGTGCCTATCAGATTGCTGGGGTTAAAAGCATGAAGCTTTCACAGCATCCAGCGGCAGCCTCAGTGGCTTCACTGGCAGGAGGCAGCTTTTCCTCTTTGCAGGGGTTGAGGACACGCTGTGTGTCCTGCAGAGGAGTGAGGGACCATCCCAGGAAGCCCAGCAGCCCTTGAGCAGCACAGCGATGATCGGGCTGGGCAGCGTGTGCCAGATAAGGCAGCATCTTCACTGGGCAAATGAGCAAGGTTCCTCCTGCCTCATCCCTAAATCACAGCCTGCAGGTGCTGGTGACCCCATGTGCACGTGGCCCTGGCTTGGAGACCTCGGAGAAGAGCAGGATGAGCTCAGCCAAAGACCTGTCCCCTGTGGATTTGTACCTGCACTGCAGTCCCCAGTACCCCAGCATCCCGGGCACTTCCTGCAAGAGCAGACGAACAGAAGCTCCTGGCCCTCTTCACCCTCACATTTTGCTTTGTTTTCTTCCCTTTTAGCATCATTCCCAGATGGTTTTAGGTACAGTAGGGTCTGTCCTGCCTCTGACCACAGGCAGCTGGCTCTTCTTGCACAGCCCACACTGGATTCACACCCGCTCCCACTCGCAGCAGCTTGTCCCTCAGCCCCATCAGAGAGCCCGTGCACCAGCAGTTTAATGGGACATCTTCAAGGTCTTGTGTGCCATCAGTCAGTGAGGACATCCATCCCACGGCCCCACTCTGGACCCCGTTACAGAGCTCTTAAACAAGGTCCCAACCCTGACATCCCAGCATTATTCTGGGGCTCCAGCATCTTGGTTGGAGCTAGCTGCTGTCCCCATGGCCAGGCATCCCGCGGTGAGGCAGACCTCCTTGCTTCACCTTTCTGGTAGGTAGCCCTATCCAAAGCTAAACATCCAATTTCTGCATATCTACCCCAGCTCTGTGTGAGGCTGTGACTAACACCGAGCCCCCCATGGCCTGCCTGAGCCACCCCATGGCGAAAGCCAGGGGGGCGACAAGGGACACGGGGAGACTTGCTGGGAGCAGGCACAGCCTGGCAAACCTCTCTCTCCACAGGATTCCCTGGCCTTATCCGCAGTGGGTGCAGGGGTGTAGGCTGGAGGAGTCGCTTGTCTCCAAATCCTTTCTGCTTTTGCATTTTGTCTTTCCTTCTTCTTTTCCTGCTTTCTCCAGAAGGGCCCAGATGCCTTTACTTTGGCTGGGCTCCCTTGGCCGGGGGCCCACAGAGGCACCAGGAACGCCGTGTGTGAGTGTGCGAGCGTGTGTGTGCAATATTAATACAGAGAAATGGAAGGCGACCAGCATATAAACATTCTTTACTGTTTGGGTCACAGCCCGGGGAGCTGTAAGAGCTTTTGTGCTGAGTTTTGAATGCACAGACTAAATAGAAAGGGAGCGAGGAGGGCAGAGGGGATGAGAGGCTGGGAGAGACAGGGTGGGAGGATGAGAGGGAAGGAGGAGCGGAGGGGACCCTCTCCAGGCCATGGGGTCTGACGGGAGCACACGGGGAAATTGTTGGTGAAGGGCTGGGATCTCCCAAGGATGCTCACATCTGCTCCCTGCAGAGGGCTGGGCTGGAGGTGGGGAGGGAGCAGCTTGGGGCTGGTCATCACACGTGTATTCTTTAGCATTAAAGCAAAAGATAAATAATAACAGTGCTAAACAATAAATAATAATGACAATAAGTGGCTGAAGGCTGAAATAATCAGGATTCCAGTGTAAATCTCGTTAGAGGGGCTTAAATGTCTGTTTGGGAATAAGGAGGAGGGGGCTATGCTGGAAGCATTTCTGCAGCTGCCAACGGGAAGGATGGTCTCTCTGGAGCTAACGAGACCCAGCTGGGTTCCGACTGCAGCCGAGAGTGTTAAATCAGAAACTATTCCGTCAACAGCCAGTTTGGCCAAATATGAAACATTTCCAGGGAATCAATGGCCGGTGCTGGTGACGCAGAAGCCAATAGTCTTGACTTCTTTTCCAGAGCCTCCAGAAATACACTCGTCATCTTGGACTTAAAGGGACAGACTGCGCTTTTTCCACTCATCTCAGCGGCGTTCGGGCTGAGAAATCCACATCCCGGCAGCGAGAGCGATGGCTGGGCTGGTTTAATCCACTGGTTAATGCTTCGGAAGGGCCCCAGGGGCTTTTGGACCTGCCAAGCTGCTCCACATGACGGATCTGAACTGGACACATCCTCCCCAAATGTTTTCCGTTGAGATGAGCTCAGATGGAGGACTCAAGATTTGTGCAGCTGAGCTTGGGCCGTCGTTGCTTTCGTCCTCCTCCGATGTCCCAGTCTTTGACCCTCACCGCTGCAGAGCACGATGGAAACCAAATGTTCAGGCTTTGCCCATGGGCCTTCAGAAGACATGGGGTCACCAAACCCCCTGGCACAGGCAGGGCTGACTGGTGTCCACCTTCGTGCTTGGAAACACATTTTATCTCCCGGTCTGCAAGGGAGGAAGCTCAGCTCCAGCGCTGGAGCAAGGCAGCACATCTCCAGCACATTTAGCTCGTTTAGGAATAAAACAGGGGAAATGGTGTAACGCTTTCCCTTGGTCCCCAGCCCCCAAGGTCTGCTCCCACTTTCCAATGCACCAGGGTGTCCTGATGGCTTGTCCCAGCCCCCCTGCCAGCCTGGGTCATGCTCATCCCACCTGAAAAACAACACTGGTGGCGTATGTCAAGTCACGGCTAAGCAAAACAGATAAACCATTAAAGCACAAAATAACAATCCCTAGACATAACACAGAAGGGGAAAAAATGGCAGGGGGAAGGAGTATCAGATAAATACAAATTACTCAGGAAATGTAACAGTAAGGTCTGTGGAGCAGTATTTGCTGCAAATCAGCCTGTGATGCTATTTGGAGCAGTGCAAAACCTGCCCGACTCTGAGCTCTGCAGTGCACGGTGCATCTGTGTCCTTAGGTGTCCTCCACATCTCAGAGACATCCGCCTTCAGGCAGCTCTCTGATGGTTCATGTCCTCTACCACAGGAGATCAGCTTGTGTTCTTCCCCCCTGCCCCTAAATTTAGTTGGGGGGCCTGCCCACATCTGCAACTTTTCATTGTGAAAAGCCCTGAAACCAATTCCCCACCATGGCTAACCACGATTTTCCTCCACGTAGCCAAAAGCTGTTGGCCAGGGCACACTGGAACAAAGCCGCCCTGCTGCTGGGACAAGGGTGACGTGGTCCTGCTTTGCCCAGGTGGGCTCAGATGTCCAGGGGTTGTCTTGCTCTGCACGGCTCGTGGCTCCCAGCCCAGCAGGTGAAGGGCGCTCTGCATCCACAGCATCATTAGCTGCATGTGAATTCCCACTTGTGCCTGGACTTTAAAGGCCTGGTTGGTGGTCTCCTCCGGTGAGCATGGCTTTTATCAGGGGCCAGGGAGCTGGAAAAAGGAGCCAAGCATCTTGTTTCTCTTTCCCTGCTGTAGGCAGCCCACATTCCCACCAGCTGCTCCGGCCACAAAAATAAGCCTGGGAGTTCTTTCTGCCGTTCAGCAAATTTGGGGAAAAGGCAAAGGAGATGGAGAAGTTAACCTGGGATGGGGAGGGGTGCACACAGCAGCTGGGAAAAATTAGAAGCAGGAGAGGAGGCATCTGCAGCTCCCCTAGAAAAGGGGCTCTGCTGGGGCATGGCAAGGGTTTCCCATCTATTTGAGGGTGACGATAGAGCACCGAGATGACACATGCCCTTGAGATGGCTGCCTGGGGTGGTTCTGAGCAGGGCAAGAGCTTGGGATTCGGTCTTTGCCCATCAAGGACAGAGCATCAGCAGGGAAAGATGAGCCAATGGCTGGAGAAGGAGCTCACAGCCTTGCTGGGAGGCAAACGGAGAAGCCCTTCCATGGGCCACGTCCTGGTCCATCCCACACACCCCACTACGCTTGCACCTATTGCTCGTGCTGCTGGCTCCCCCTCCACTGTGTTTCCAGAGGTACTTCCAGCATGGAAAGTTCTATTTAAAGGGCATTTTCCCTCTCTCCTGTTTTTTTTTTTTTTTTTTTCCTTTTGGATAAGAAGCCAAGGGGCTGTAAAATGCAGAGTTTCGCACCTAGATGAACCAGAGGAAATGATGCTGACAAAAAAAGTTTAATTTACCCCATCGCAGCATCAGTTTCTGGAGATGGACAGAAAAGCTGGAGTGGACAATGTGGACCTTGGCTTGGCAGAAGAAGGACTTGGCTCCCCCATCCTTTTCCTAAGCTGCACACAAGACAGAGCTGGGAAGATCCAGTGGGGCCAGAGCAAAGCTACCTCCACAGCTCTTCCACTTCTGCCAGCTCCCAGGGCCAAGAGGGCTGTGAAACACCTCATGTCTTCAGGCACTGAGTAGGAAACCTTCCCTATTCAAGCTGAGCATGCCTTGAGCTGAGCATCCTGAAACTGTGGCATCTCCCATGGCTTCAGGCCACCCGTCTTCCAACCGTCTTCTCCTCCCAGGGATGTGGTTGTGGAAGGATTGCCCATGCAGGGCACTGCAGCCCACAGAGCTGGCATGGGCAGATGTGGGCTCCTCCATCCCGGTGGGCTCGCAGCGGGCTGGCTAATGAAGGAAACCCCACACATGCCCAATCAAACCCGTTTTGAGTTGGCCCAGTGTTCAGCAGGGAGGTTAATCAGCTCCTGGGAAACCTCTGGCAAAGCAGGCAGGGGGCAGGTCTGTCAAAGGCACTGAGGGAGGGGGAGAAAACAGAATTATTTTTTTATTTTTCTTCTCTCCCTGTCAGCTGCAAGTGAAGAGCTCACGTCAGAGGTCACCGCTCTTGGGGGTAACACCGGGAAGTCACTAGAGTCCCTGGGGCAGGGGCTGCCCAGGACCCATCAGTCTGCCTGGGATAGAGCACACTTGTGTGTCACACTGAGGTGATTCCCTCTAGGGATTAGGCTCAATTAATGCTAATTCCTCTGCTCTGCAGCATTTCTCCAGCCTTGCCATCATGCTTGGTTTTAACACATGCCATGGGATCCTGCTGTAATGAGTGGGCAATTTTCTTGGTGAGGCTGATGAATTTCCCCAATGTCCCTTGCCATCAGGACAGCCACTTTGAGGAGTGCTTGGGTCACAAAGTCCCCCAGCTGCTGATGGGACACAACAGGGGACCAGCGAGGGACACTGAGAACCCAGCGTCCATCAAAGCAGGCAGAGATCTGAGCACCAGAAGGGCAAGAAACACCCCCATGTCCCTGCAGGCACCAAGAAAGTGACGTGCACAGATGTGAAAGAGGTTAGGGGCAAATCCCTGGTCCCAGGAGAAGGGAGGCTGGGTGACAGAGATTTCAGGGATTTTGGCTCTCCTGAAAGCACAATGGCTGAAGGCAATGCCAGGTCTTGAGAAGGCAAGAAGCTTGGTAAAGCTTGCTGGGGTGATGCCCCACACCGCGTGCTGCTCCTGAACATGAGCACAGGCTGCTGGATGGGGCTGCCCAGACTTGGGGGATGTTCCCGGGTGTGAAGAGCCCTGCTGCTAATTGCTGAGCTGGGCAGTCAGCCAGCCCCCACCGTGGTCTTGAGTTTCCCCCTCCTCTCCATGCAGAACAGTGTTAGTGAGGCAGCGACACTCTTCAGCAGTGGCTTGGGTTCTTCTCTAATCCAGCCCAGCCTTGTGGCTTCTGGAGCCTTTTCCAGACTCCAGGCCACTGCCAACACCAGGGTTACAATGAAAATGAGTCCTGAGCCTGTCCCATGTGGCAGAAGGGGCAAGATGAGCAGTGCCGATACAAACACTTGGGGCAAGAGGCCAAACCCAGCTCCAGCTGGAGGTTCAGTTATGGTGACACAGCCCAGGAGCAGACATCCTGGCCCTCCTCTGGTGGCACTAGCCAGCGGGTAAATAACAGGCATCCCCTCCTCTGAGTCCTTGCCACTCTGCAGTATTTGCCTGCAATGGGGTCTCACCAGATGCTGGAGGTCAGGACCTCCTGGAGTCACTCATTCCTAATTAACAAGTCAGCTGCACACCAAGACCTGCCAGGTTTTGCAGGAAAGCAGCTGGGGACACTGTGTGAGCTCTGCACAGCTCTGCTGTGGGACCTTGCCTCCAGCCGCAGCCTGGGAGCTGTTTCTGGGTTGTGGTCAGGCTCCCTGGGGATGCTCCACAGAGCAGTTGAAGATCCTGGACTTGTTTGCACCCTCCAAGCCAAGCACGCCAAGATCTTCCTCCTGTGAGTGAGCAGATGGACATTTTCCTCTGCTTTGCTTCCATTCTCTGGCCTGGATGGGTTTTGGGACAGCGCTGTCAGTCCTCGGTGGCAGGGCAGAGCAGAGGAGCTCAGACTGGGATGGGTGCTTGGGTGTCGCATGGTGATGCACATCCAGTGGCTGGGACATCCCCACACACGGGCACCTCTGAGACTGCCCAAACCCAATGGTTCTTCAAGGCAGGCTCAGTTTTAAGGAGAATGCTGACACTTGCTGCTTGTGTCACCTTTGTGCTGTGCTCCTCCCGTGCTGAGCTGAGTGATGGTCCTGTCATCCCCTCAGTTCCCCCTTTCATTCAGAACAAAACAAAACAATTATCATCTTCAGGTGTTTTAGTTAATGGTACAGCCTACTTTGCCATCCTCCTGGGTATGAGGAGCTCTGTCTTGGCTCTGCACCATCCTCTTTGGACGATGCATTAGATGGACCTGCAATGGCAGTGGTGGCCAAAGCAAGACTTCTCCTGGGGCATTGTCCTTCCCACAGGCTGCAAACTGCTTCAGCAAGTTGCCATCACTTTGCACATTAGACCTCATTTAAGGAGACATTTGAACTGAGATGCTCCATGGTGAAACCTTGGAATGCTGCAGCTCTGCCCCAGCCCCCAGCAACTCCTCTAAATGCTGTGCTCTTCCAAACTGTTAAATATTTAGGATCTAAGTATAAGGAACCAACCTCTTTCCCCCCCAGATTCGGAAGCCACACTGGTCAGCCCAGACAGCTTTGCATGCAGCAGCACTGGGAGAAAATGGAGATCAAAACATCCTGTAGGGCATGAGCAGGATGGTGATTAATCCTTGGAAAAGGCTAACTGACATGGCCATCAATAACTACAGTAACTTGTTATGGCTGCCTCATTCCAGGAGGATTACATGCCTGAACACTCCTTAAAACATCTAATGAATGTCATTTTGTTTTTCCTCTCAGTGCTCAGGCAAGTGAAGCACTCAACAGGGCTGGCCAGAACCATGGGGAGAGCCGGCAGGGCTGCTCCCAGCTTCCCACACACCGATCCACCACACACCTCCCTGCTGACCTGGAATATCCTCACTGGGTGCTCCTACTACCCCGCAGACACGTCTGTCCTGCCTGGACCCCGTGGTCTCCTGGTTCTTGCTGGCTTCAAGTGGGATTGGGTGATGTCTTGCTGCAGGACAACTTTCCCATGGCACGAACACCGTGGCTCACACCTTGCTCTTCACCCTGAGCTGAAAACAGTGTTTCAGTCAAGGAGAGCATGGGTCAGGTTTTCCTATCTGGTCTCTATTTGGGGGGTTTCTTTGACAACCTTCAAGGCTCAAGGAAGAAGGTGACAAAGGTAGGAGGTGCTGACAGAAGATGTATTTGCTCCACCTTCGCTCTTCTCCTCCTTGTCCCAGCTCAGAGACCAAACAAAAATGACAACAGACCTGCTGTTAAAGGGCAAAAGTCCTGAGCCCTGCAGGCACCAGTAAGCCAAGGCGAGGTGTAGAGTGCCCAGGGAGAGTTCCCAAGTCACAGCCATGTCTTGGTATGCTCTGCCCCAGGCGTGCCACTCATCTGGGTCTCTGACATCCTGACATCCACGCTAAGTACAATTCCTCTGAATTTTCTGAGGAGTGTTATTTAGAAAGGAAGAACAGTGGAAGCAAAGCTACACAGGGCAGGTTTTTGCACTGAAGGACTGTGTAATTTTGTCTTTGCTGCACAGACAAGCCACGATACACGGCGTCCTGCAGCACACCCGTGGCAGGCTGGGGGCTGGGAGTCACTGCCGACTGGTGCAAACAGCATTTCAGGAGAGACAGTTTTGGCAAGGATTACATACAGCTCCAGATCCCGAGGGATACTGCCCTGCCTTATCCATGCTGCACAGGGACATTATCAGTGAAGCACCGGGGCCAGTGTCTCTGCTGTGTCAGATCCTCCAAAACCCCACCATGAATCCACAGACAGCAGGGAGCACCCTGGTTAACAGTAGTGATGATGCAGTCTTTTTTTTTCCAGGGAGCAGTGATTGCCAGCCACTGCAAGTCACTGCTGCTAGCAGCTCTTGAACGTGTCCGTGTCTAACGTTTCCCTCCCTCAGACATGGCTCCAGGGAAGGCTTTTTTATTTTCTGCTGGCAGCGTTCTCTGGGTTCATACCAGTCTGTCTCCTCACCCCTCACAACGAGCAGCCACCAGTCCTGCCTCACCCCCCAGCCACTTCATTTTTTCAGGGCAGTAGCAGCTTTTTGCCTGCTGATGCCATAGGATACTCTCCAAAAGGTCTGGACCCATCCTACCTGACCCCACCGATGGTCTGAAGCCGTCTGAAAAGGGACCTCACTTCTGAAGAGGACATCAAAGCGGACCGGGCCACCAGGATCCCACCTTGCTCCTCCGCACATCCTGCCAGTATAAGCGTCCTCACCAGCTGGTCACTGGCTTCCCTCAAACACGGGACTATCTGCAGAGACACAGCCCCGTCCAGCAGCTCACACCTGACCTTCCCGGATTCCCTCAGCCCCAGACAGCTCGGCTTTTCCTATTAGCAGAGGACCTTTTTGCCGCTTCTTGTACTCTCAGCCTCATATTTCAAATTCCTTTGGAGCTGTGTCTGGTTTTCATTTAAATATATTACATTTATATATATATATATAAAATAAAATACAATGAGAAAGGATTTTCAAGGTAATAAATGGAACATGCGAACCTAATTATTCAGGATGACCCAATGCAATTCGGTGAGTCCAGCGAGTTGTTTATATTGGCAAGATGAGGGGAAAAAAACCCTATCATTGGATATGGCCATTACTCTTATAACATTTCAATGCATATACATTGTCAGGAGTCCCTGAGTTCTGAAGTCCTCCTTGCTGGGCAGTAATCCTGGCAGCAGCCAGAATGCCTTCAGGCTGGGTGCTGGCAGAGCCGCTCTCTCCCGTGATGGCTGCGGGCAGCCTGCGGGCTTCGGTCACAACCCGGGCTCGCAACCAGAGGGTTTATCTCACTCTGAGGCCATGGGCAGAGCTCAGGGAGAAAGCCCAGGCAGAAACAGGATTTTTGGTGTTTCAGGTTGAATTACGGGAGCTGCCTGTGACCGGCCCCACTGGTTGAATAGGAAAAAACAACACCAGGGAGCTGGTTTCATTCTCCGTGTGGCTGGAGCAGCCTGAAGGGCATCTGCTCCTGCGTGCTAGCCCGGGAATGTCCTTCAGACACTTTGCTTTTGCAGAGGCAGTTCTGGCTGCTCTGTGGTGTGTTCAGGGCACCCCATCCAGGATGCTGCTGTCCCCCCTTCCCATCCCAAGGAGCGTGCCTGGGCACAGCTCCTCTGCTCGGGATGCAGGAACAGGCTGCAGCAGGATGCTGGGGAGGTGTCCTGGTTTCGGCTGGCATAGAGTTAATTTTCTTTCTAGTAGCTGCTGTGTTTTGGATTTAGTATGAGAAGAATGTCGATAACACATATTGGTTTAGTTGTTGCTATGTAATGTTTATGTTTGTCAAGAACTTTTTCGGCTTCCCATAGAAGCTGAGAGGGAGCAGGAATGGGACAAGCTGGCCAAAGGAATATTCCATACCACAGACATCATGCTCAGAGCAGAAACAGGGGGTGGCCAGGGGGCAGAGATCCACCACTGCTGCTCGGAATGAGCTGTGCAACCAATCACTGGGTGGTGAGAGCAACTCCTGTTGCATTTATTTTGTATATTCTTTTACCGTTATTATGAACACCGGTACTTTCCTTTACCCTTACTGTTCTATTAAACTGTCTTTATTTCAATCCATGAGTTTTTTTTCCTTTTCCCTACTTTCCTCCCTCTTCTCCCTACCCTGCTGGGGGGGCCAGGAGCAATGGAGTGAGTTGGTCTTAGTTGCTGGCTGGCGTTAAGCCATGACAAAATGACAAAGGGTAAAGGACTGGTCTCCTTTCCCACTTCTCATGCACACCTTCCTGCCACTTGAGAAAAGCCTTCTGAGCATCCTTATTCCTAAAATCTGCTCCTGATCCAGGGAAGAGGGGCACTGTGGAGATGTGAGCCGGGGCAACTCTGAGACAGCAGATGCTGGAAATTCAACATCAGCCCTTCAGCCGCCATGGGCGGCCTCCGATCAGATAGAAATCATTTTGTGGTGGTGAGATACAAGCTCCTCCAAGAAACGGGGACACTGGCAGCCAAGCTTCTGTACACAGCCCTGGCTTTGCCCCTCTTGGGACCCCAGGGTCCGGTGCAGGAGCTCTGGGGCTGAAAATGCTCAGCGAGTCAAAGCGGTGGCTCCTGTCTGTGCAGGGACACACTGCCTGCCCCCCGCAGCTAAACCCCTGCTCCTTCCCAATGGAGCAGCCAGAAAAATCCTGGCAAGGCCCTCTGATGGGAGAAGGACCCACCCCTCAGCTGGTCCTGTGTCTGGGGGGTATAAATCAGCCGAAAAGACAGCATTTCTGTTTCAAGGAGAATTTAACTTTCCACTGAATGCACTGAGCTGACAAGCGGTGAAGCCTTGGCTGTTTACCCCAGAGTCCAGGCGTCATGGTCCGCATGGCTGGAGGTCTCAGTGGGGCTCTATTCACTTTGATTTTACACCAGGGTTAACTAGACCCCGGTAATTATCCCCTTTTAACAAGGCAGTGTTTACACCTATGAGAATGGGTCAGCTCCTGACTTGCTCACTGCAGCTGGAAGGAGAGTATTGCACTTGGCAGCTGGAGAGGTGAAGTGACCGTGGAGGAGAAAGAAAAGGTGGGAAGAATGGAAGAAATGGAAAGAGGAAAGGTGATCTTAAAGCTCAGATGAAAAATATCCCCCCTGATCCTTGACTCCAGAGCTTGCTCCCTCCCCGTCACTTCTTGCACCCTCAGGGTGCACACAGAGATGGTTGGGAGCTGGGATAGGTTGATGGATTTCTCAGCTCCTGGGCTATTAAATGTCTGGACCAGCTAATTTTAAAGCAAACAAGCAAAGGCCAAATGACGAATTGTTTGAGAGGCCCTTCAGCAAGAGGATGGAGTTTTACGACCACCAAGGGCACTGTTGCTGCCATTAAATCTGTGGACACAGGGGAAAAATAAGACCTGATTTATTTGGTGATGGTGAAAAATATTATCCATGCTATAATTTATTGATTGCTGCATCCTCCCAGTTTTCAAGGCCTCTTTCTTGTGCATGTAGAACATAGACATATTTTTCCTTGGCTATGAAGCTGAACACACTGTTGCTCCTGCACTTGAGCAATTCCTGCATGCTCTTCTGGCTGTGACACAGGAGCCAGCGATGCCAGCAGCCCCTGTGGGGCAGGGCTGGGACACAGCCTTCTGTGGCAAGGGACAGGTCACCCCAGTGCTGGGGCTGGTCTTCGGCAGTGGGGACAGTGAGGAGCCATGTGCTTATGGGGAATAACTCAACACTGGCAGGAGCTGCCAGTCCCGTGGGTCTCATCCAGGTCCAACACCTCTATCAGGATGTAGAACCCAACAACTGTCCACCATGTAGATGGTTGGCTCTAGAGGAGAGCCTCTGGAGAGGGACTCTTGGTCAGGGAGTGGAGTGACAGGACAAGGGGTAGTGGTTTTTAATTGGAAGAGGAGAGATTTAGATGAGATTTTAGGAAGGAATTCTTTGCTGTGAGTGTGGTGAGGTACTGGAACAGGTTGCCCAGAGAAGCTGTGGCTGCCCCATCCCTGGAGGGGTTCAAGGCCAGGCTGGATGGGGCTTGGAGCAACCTGCTCTGGTGGGAGGTGTCCCTGCCCAGGGCAGGGGGGTTGGAACGGGATGACCTTTAAGGTCCCTTCCAGCTCTGACCATTCTATGATTCTGTGATACAGAAGGATGTAGAGCCATCTGTCCATCTCCTTCCTGCTGGATGCTGATCACCAGCTCATTGTCCCAGTCTCCTTCCTCTCCTGTCCTGCCCCCCTCGTCTCGGTGCCTGCCCTCCCTCCCAGTCCCCAAGGCATCGTGGAGACACGGGGAGCGATACTGTCTCTGGGGAAGGACGAGCTGGCCCAAACCCCCTTGCACACTCATGATCCTGGGAGCAAAATCCAACATGGCAAGTGAAAAGAGGGCAGCCCCGGGGCCCCGGGAGGAGCTGGAGGAGCTGGAGGCTCTCTAAACCCGCCCATCTGGTGAGGAGAGAGCCGGGCTCTGCAGGGATAGCCGGAAATAACAGCAATTTATGCAGTTATGTTTCCAGATTTTATTTTTTTCCCCCTAACCATCAAATAATACCACAAGAAAAGAAAAAAAAAAAGAAAGAAAAAAAGAAGAGAAAAGAGAAAGGAAATAGAAAAAGCAATATAGGGACCAGAGTTTTTAATCCTCTTTGCGTTCCCAGAGAAATCCAGGGCCTCTTTCCACTCTGTAACTCACTCCTGCTCTCTGCTAGAGCCTCCTCCAGCCGACTCGTGGAGAGGAGCCCAGCTGCTCTGCAAACATCCTGGGCCACCTTTCTCCTGTGCGAAGCTATCGAACGCACAGCCTGATCCCTGCAGCTTTCTGGAGGTGACCTTGGTGGCCTTTCCGTGGCAGGTGTGGCTTGCAGGGCATCACATCCCCTCCAGCCCAGCAGCCCAGCAAAAGCAGGAGCCGGCGCTGGGTGGTCCCCCTGAGCCAAGGGCTGCTCCTGGAGACCTTGGCCTCCCACCCCGCCAGGATGATGCTCCCAGTCAGACGCTGAGTTTCCCCGGGGTGTCTCCAGGACTGGCTGGCTGGCAGTTATCACCAGTGAGTGTGCTGTTGGATCCGACAGTAGCTGCAGCTCTGTATCACCAGGGAATTACGAAAAAACGATTTATAGAGGGAGGCAAAGTGCTGGAGCTGCTCTCCCCTGAGCCCTGCACAGCCTGGGAGTATCGCAGTCCCTCCCAGAGCTCAGGACCCATTTGAGCTCGGAGTAGAGCCCTGCTCCCCTGCAGCCACCCATCATCCAGGGCGCTGGACAGAGGGATGCAGTCCAAGTGGAGATGCTCAAGGATGCATCCCAGGGAGATGCTCTGCGCTCCCAGGCCAGCATCCCGGTTTGAAAGAGAGTGCAGGAGAAAAGCAGCCAAGAGGACAGCGAGGCAGAGAGCCCAGGGAACACAAAGCCCCTACGGTTCGCAACGTGGCTGCAGCTCGTTTGTTTTCCTTGATTTGGGCAGCAAAGGTGGGTCACTCAGATCACCCACAGCCCTTAGTGGTGACAGGGAGCAACAAGGCCAAGAGGGACCTGCCATCCCCTTCTCAGCAGGGCCACAGCCAGGTGGGGGGCTGTAAAGCTGATGAGCACAAGCTGTGGCACCGATGCCCACAGTGGTGCCCGGCTGCTCGGCCACTGCTCCCAACAGCCTGAGGATGGCCAAGGCACTGCCCCGACAGCAGGGCTGAATCCAGCTGTGTGACAACACACCACACGGCCTATTTTACCTCTAGCATCTGGAAATGAGGTGAATAAAACATTTTGGGATGGGTTGGGGGGTTCTCATGGCACCTATCTGGTTGGAAAATCCAGGAGAAGATTGATAACTGCATCTTCTGGAGTATCAGGTAGAAAATGAACGATGCCCAGAGAGATGCTAGGGCTCCTGCCTGTGACACAGATGGATCACAGCACAGGTCCTCTTGGGAGACCCGTGAGGGAATTTGACTGAATGAACATCCCAATGAGTGCCTTTTTTGAAGGCTCCTTCCTTGCTAGGGGAAGAGGATGTGGTACCTGACCAGGCTGTCCCTGATCAGCGGGGAGAGGGAGCCCTGGGAAGGATGATTTCCTGCCTCAGCCCTGAATTAAAACAGCAAATATTTTCTCCGTTCTTTTTGGAACGAAGTGGGAAGTGGGTTGTGCTGCTTCCAGAAGAGAGCAGCGTCTTCCAGTGTGCTCACACATCAGCTGGACACGATGCCCAAACCATTGGGTGGTGTTTCTCCCATCGCCCAGACCCACTGGATGGGGGGGTCTTAGGGAATGGAGTGGGCTCGGGGTGAGCCAGCCCCTGTCAGCGCAGACCCCCCTTGATGGGAGCAGGCAGAGGACACGCAGCCCTCACACTGTGCAAACAGAAGAGGATCTCTCTTGGCACTGGAGCTGTTTTCCCTTCCCAGAGTAAAATGCCCAAGTGCTTGCTATATTTAGTCACCGGGGTTTTTCAGGAAATAGAAGGAAGCTTGTACAAGGCTGCCTTCACCTCTGGAGATGGCTCCCAGCCTCCCCACCAGGGCTGGCCCCAAAGCCCAGCGCTGTGTTGGTGCCAATCCCGTGTGTCCTCCTTGCCTCCCAGCCCTCATCGTGGGACCCCAAAATGCTCCTGGCCCACGGCAGGCTCTGTGCACCCCAGACAGCCCCCTTTTCATGTGGGGAAAAGCTCAGACAAGCTGGCAGAGAGAAAAAGCAGTGGCGTCTGACCCCGGCTGCCACTGAGCCCTGGACCGAGGGCTCCTGGTGCTGGATGGCAGATGGCACTGAAGATGGCAAAGCCATCCATAATGAGAGGTCCTCGAGCTTTCCTGACATACTTCCTTGACAGAAGAAAAAGGTAGCCTTTTTCACTAATTTGTTGTTAAAGCCTTGTCACCGCTCCTCCCAGTGCCTGGGCCGGGGTCTCCATCCCTGCCACCCACCCATGGCTGGGGGGCAGCCCTCCCTCCAGCACTCCCCTTTTCCAACTGGATGACTTCCCAGCAAGGAGCAGCAGGAGAAATCTTGGCTTCTGGTGGGGAAACGCAGCCAGCACCGGGGAAGGGCGGGGAGGGAAAGCGATGCCTCTTTCCAGCACTCGAGCACACCATCCTCCCCAGCATCCCCGTAATTGCAGCCACATGCTGGCTCTCACAGCCCTCACCTCGCTCCAGCCCCAGATCCCCTTCTCCACTCCTGGAGCTGCTGTACAGCCTTCCACCCCCCACCCCATCCCATCCCAGACATGCCTTTCATCTCCTGCTTTAGGCCAAGAGAGAGCTGCACCCGTTCTGCATCACGNGCCCCCTGAGAAGAGGGCGAACGGGATGTGAATATAAATTCTGTAAATATTTTCTTTAAGGTGCTGTACGTAATCCCAGGAAATAGATCCAGTTTCATGGGAGAGCGGGACTGACTTTGCCTCGGGTTTCTCCACGTTGATTAAAACCCCGATGGAGACAGCAGGGGAGCATCCTGGGCAGGCAGGGAAAGCACCAGAGCCTCCCACCACCACCACCTTCCTTCCTCCCTCCAGATCCAGACACCAGCCAAGCAGCACCTTGCCACCCACTGTCCCCAGTTGCCTTCGCCTGGTCCTTCTCCTCACGGATGATGCACGACCAGGCTGGTAAAGCAAAGAAAAACCGGGTCCGAGTCCTGCAGTGAAGGGCTTCCTGCCCATCAGCCACATTGCCATGGGCAGGGATGAGATCCTGAGTTGAGCTGGGGGCATCTGGCACCCAAGGGAGTGCCCAGAGACACCTCAGCCTGGCCATCATCCGATTAAAGGCAAGCACAAAGCTTGAGATTTGTCTAAAGGGGACATCCCTGGTGCTGGTAAAGCCACCAGCAGCTGTGGGACAGTCCCATCGGCCCTTCGGACACCCAGGAGCTTCTGTGCCCATCCTTTGCCCATCCCTGAAGCAACTCCCCTTTGCCCAGGGGGGAAGATAGGAGGTGGGATGCCCTGGGTCAGTGCTGGTGGCTGTGCCGGTGGGGAGGGCAGCCACCTGCCCCCTTCTCCACGGGGCAAGGGCTTTCCCAGCCCTCCCGCGGAGCAGCCCGGAGCGGATCAGCCGTTACCCCATTCCGGTCGGACGAGCCGCTGTGTCTCCTTCAGAAAAGGATTACCAAAACATCCAATTACGCTTCCCCTTCTGCCTGTCTCGCCTCCTTTTGATGCCTTTTGGCATTGTATGAGACAGCTGTGTCCAGAAGATGGGATTTCCATGGACACTTGCTTTAAGGGTGATTCTTCACTTGCCCAGCTCCATCCTGGGAGCCCCATTTACTCTCCTGCAAGCACAGCCGCTCTCCCCAGCCCACAGCCCGCTTGCCTTGCCCATCAAGCACCCACTGCTGGGCAGGGGCTGTGGGACCACGGCTGCACCCCTTGCTCGTGCAGGACCTCAGCCCACATCCCCGATTCAGGTCCATGCTGCAGGGGACATCCCACTGCCTTTGCCATCCATGGCCATCCCACAGCACTCCCCTACAAAGAGCAGAAGCTGCCACGTCCCCACCTGCTCCCCGAGCCACGTGAGCACGCAGAAATTCCTGATTCTAAGGCACATCCAGGAATTTGACAGTTACTCTCTACGATTGTTAATTTTTAGCCCCCACTCTTGCTCCCAGGGGGTCCCTGTCACCACCAGCCGGCTCCCAGAGGAATTGGTGCCAGGACCACGGTCCCCTTTCACCCGGGACACCATCAAATGTGCCCTTCGCTGGTCAGCTGGACGGGGAGGTCAAAAGTATAACTGCATTGCAAAAGAGATTAGAGCCTCACAGGGAGGTCCCGGGCAGAGCCTGGAGGTGTGCCTCACCCTTTCGCTGCCAGCAGCATCACCGCACGCTCGCCTCATTCCTCCTTCCCCCGGTCCCTGTCACTGGCCGGTATCTGCGAGAGGACGTGGGGCTCCGCAGAGCTTTGATCTGCTCCAGCACAGCTGTTCCCAGACCTTTATGTAAGGGACGAGAAATGTGACTGAAATAACCGGCCGAGCGAACAGAAGCAAGTGTGGNCCAGCATGAATATTTATCCCCTCGCCTGGGCTGAATATGTATCCCTTCATGCCGGTCGTTCCTGCAGGAATTCCTCCTTCTCCCGCCACGGAGAACAGCCCGGGGCCGGGGCAAGGGGGAGGCAGCCCTTTTCATTTCCAATCCCCCCATCCTCGATGGAGAGTAAACATTGTTCCCCTCACAAAGGCGGGTATTGTA
>VXBW01006168.1:1860300-1871909 GCA_013400375.1 Thinocorus orbignyianus | reverse complement strand
CTCTCCTGCAAGCACAGCCGCTCTCCCCAGCCCACAGCCCGCTTGCCTTGCCCATCAAGCACCCACTGCTGGGCAGGGGCTGTGGGACCACGGCTGCACCCCTTGCTCGTGCAGGACCTCAGCCCACATCCCCGATTCAGGTCCATGCTGCAGGGGACATCCCACTGCCTTTGCCATCCATGGCCATCCCACAGCACTCCCCTACAAAGAGCAGAAGCTGCCACGTCCCCACCTGCTCCCCGAGCCACGTGAGCACGCAGAAATTCCTGATTCTAAGGCACATCCAGGAATTTGACAGTTACTCTCTACGATTGTTAATTTTTAGCCCCCACTCTTGCTCCCAGGGGGTCCCTGTCACCACCAGCCGGCTCCCAGAGGAATTGGTGCCAGGACCACGGTCCCCTTTCACCCGGGACACCATCAAATGTGCCCTTCGCTGGTCAGCTGGACGGGGAGGTCAAAAGTATAACTGCATTGCAAAAGAGATTAGAGCCTCACAGGGAGGGCCCGGGCAGAGCCTGGAGGTGTGCCTCACCCTTTCGCTGCCAGCAGCATCACCGCACGCTCGCCTCATTCCTCCTTCCCCCGGTCCCTGTCACTGGCCGGTATCTGCGAGAGGACGTGGGGCTCCGCAGAGCTTTGATCTGCTCCAGCACAGCTGTTCCCAGACCTTTATGTAAGGGACGAGAAATGTGACTGAAATAACCGGCCGAGCGAACAGAAGCAAGTGTGGAAGACTATAAATAAATATGACACAATAACCCCCAACGCTGCCAAATAAGTTTTGGGTTGAATAGAAGGTATAAATAGAGCCGAAAGCAAAGATGCCGCCAGCAGGTGACATGGATTTGGGTGGGGGCCGCCCGGTGTGATGGAGGTGCAAACATGGCAAGGTTCCACTTGTGTCCTGATTGCCCCATTCCATCCCTGCTGTCTGTCAGCTGTGGAAGTGGTTATTTCACCCATTCCTGCTTTGGAGGCAGAAATGAGCTGGTACTTGGGAGTGAGCCCTCCCAAGGGTGAGAGTGCCCATGAAAGGGGAGATGGGCACAGTGGGATGGGGAAAATCCCACAGGACCCAGAGCCTCCTCCATCCTTCCAGCTCCCAAGCACTCTCCCATCCTTACCTCCCCCCAGCCCTGCTGGACCTGGAGGAACAGGACAGGGTGGGATGTGCAAGCCTATCCCTTGAGGGGCATGAAGGAGATTGGATGCACGTGGTGCCATAGTGGTCTGTGCCCCCTCTTGCCACCCTCTCAGAGCCTGCCTGGGCAGCCGGCAGCCTCACACATGGCCTCCAGGCAGCTATAAGATGGGATTTGATTTTCATTTTCAAGATTGGGAATCTTTTCTCCAATTTCCTTTCCTTTCTTTCTGTCCCAGGTGTGTTACCCCTGCCTCCAGCAGATCTTGGCCCTTCACACTGCTGTTCACCACCCTATTTGCAGCAAGAGCTGGGCACACTTTGGCTCTCTCACTGGCTGATGCAGAAACTGTGTGAGCTCCTGAAGGCAGTCACTTGGCATCTCTCTCTCCCATTCCTGGTACTCAATCATCCAGACACCTCCATCCCAAACCCACACAAGTGTTGAAGTGCTGCATCTGGTACAAGCACTGCAGCTCCCATGTAACTGGGGCAGCATCCCATACCCTTGGCCCCAAAACAGATACCAAGGAGCAGAGCCAGGAACCCACCCCTCCTAGCATACCAAATCCATGCTGCAGCATCCCCTTGGTGGACTTTTCTGGGGCAACACCCCAGCGATGTTCAGCAAACATTGAACGCTGGCATTTGCCATGGGAGATCCCTGCAGGGGTGCTGCTTCCCAAGCCATGCCACGGTGGGGCTCACACCCCCAGCCACCCTTGGTGCCAGCACAGGATACTGGCAGCACCACAGTGCTCAGCAGCACGTGGGAAAGGACATCCCACCCACCACCAGTGGAGCAGAGATCTCTGCCAATTTTATCCCCAGGGGATTTGCCCAGCTCAGATTCACAGTAATCCTGGTGGGGTAGAAAACTTTCCCAACCTCTCCTCCTGTTTTCCACCTTTCTCACCACAGGTCCAAATGCAATCTATCTGTGGCGGTAGATTGGGTCTCTCCCTATTAATATCTGGGCAAACACCCTCTTGGCATGAGAGCATCCAGCTGGGTTCAGCTCAACAGAGGGCTGGAGCTGAGCCGGGGGCAGGGGGGGGGAGCGTGTGGGAAGGGGCGAGGGGCTGCAGATCAGGGCTGATACAGCCTGGCATTTTGGCAGAATTTTCTAGGACAGTTTGTACAGTGCCTTCCCTATACAATGGTTATGTCTAGCCGCCGCGCTGCAGCTCTCATTTCCATGAGCAAGGAATTCAACCGAAAAGTAAACAGGAAAAAACGTTACATCTCACAGTTTATAAATATATACGGAGTTATTTAGGCGGTCAGGCCAATTTGCACAGATGCCGCGTATATAGGCTGTGACAGATCCCGATGTTGTTTTGGAGCCACCCCCAGTGAATGGGAAACAGGGCTGGTTCCTCGCCATGTCTGCATGAAATATCGGTGTCCTCCTGCAAGCTGGCTGCCAGCAGCGAGGGCTGCGGCTCCTGGGAACAGCGCTATGAGCTGATGTGAGCTATTTGCACGTAGTGCTGAGAGAGACTCGAGCCCCCACGTTTCCAGCTTGGGCTGCACGAGGCTGTTGGAAGAGGCAAGGGAGCTTTTCCTGGGGATTTCAGCCCGGAATCTGTCAGCGTGATGGGACAAAGCATGCTTTGGGGCAGGAGCAGGACCTGCCCTGGCAGACAGAGCTCCACCAGGGTGAGGTGGCATTTTGAAGCTCTGGTTCCCCACATCCAGCGGGCTGAAGCTGCTGATTCCCAGGATGTGGGGACAGAGAGGGGAGCAGGCAGGGAAGACCTGTCTCCGACTTCCTCACAGGGCACCGAAAAATTGCTGCCCATGGGAATGAGGGACCCAAACCCCCATGCCATCAACCTCCTCCACAGGGAGCATCCCGAGGCACCCCAAGCCACAATTCAGATCGAAACGACAGGACCGGGCTTTTCCCACCAGCATCCCTTCCTCCCCCTCTCACACCCAGCCTGAGCCCAGAGGTTTATTCAACCTGACAGCCGAGTGACTTGATCATTCGAAGCGACGTCTTAATTACAGGACATCCTCCATGGCATTTTCTGGCTACAGCCGGTAAAAGAAACTTCTCTTCCCTGTCTCCCTCTGCCCCCCCCAGCTCTGTCGAGCCGTGCCGAGCTGCGAGAGCTGCTCAGACAGTGGGGATATTGTTTTGGCCATTGCCTGAATGGCCCAGCCTCCTCAGCTGTAAAATTACCTAGAGGATAACTAAACAAACCCCAGACAAACACTTCTTTAAAGCCACTGCTTACTTTGCAG
The DNA here is from genome assembly GCA_013400375.1 of Thinocorus orbignyianus. Lineage (NCBI taxonomy): Eukaryota > Metazoa > Chordata > Aves > Ciconiiformes > Thinocoridae > Thinocorus > Thinocorus orbignyianus. The sequence continues at coordinate 1,868,512 of VXBW01006168.1, read as the reverse complement.
CAGCCATTTCCCCCTGCCCGCCACATGTGCTCAGGCTGGGCTTTCTTTTCCTCCCTCTCAAGGGTGACACACTTGTGATGCCCTCACCAAGGGACAGTGAGACACGGTGGGACATGGGGGATGACATGGGCTCTTCTGGACCGGGCTCTGCCTAGTCCCAATCCAGGGCTGGAGTCTCCCAAAGCAGAAGCATCAGGAGCAAGCAGGGAGGCAGAGACAGCGACTCTCTGAGCTGCCCCATATCAGAGCTGGGAGGGGGACACTGTTTTAGAGCCCTGACCGGGCCGGGGGACTGGATTTTTCTCCAAAATAGCACTGCTAGCCCACAGGGAAACTGATCCCACCAGCCTGGTCTAAAGTCCACCAAAGCCAGTGGAAAAACTGTCCCGGACACCAGCATTGTGCACAACCCAATGAGGCTGCTGAGATCTCGAGGACAAAAAAAAACATGCTTTAAGGGCAGATCAAGCCCTTCTGGATGAGGTTGCATGAGCAGGGAGGTCAGGACAGGTTCCCCTCCAGGAGATTTTGCTGTTTCCAACTATCCCTCATAAATAGGAGAAAAGTTCTGGCCAAATCCTCATTCAGAGTCAATCTAAGCATTTCCTGAGTTGGTGTTGATTTCACAGATTAAAGCCGGTCAAAAACAACCTGGTCGAAATCCAGCCAGCATTAATTTTTTGGAAGAAGACTTTGAGGAATTTCACTTGAGTTAGTTCTGAGAGGAGGGACGGCACTTTTCCCACCCAGAAGCTTGTTTGCTCTTGAAATACGTGCAATAAACACATGAATGCTGAGCCCCAGCTACAACCAAAGAGGCTGCCTTTGGCTGCAAAGGCATTAATTTATGTAAAAATATGGGATATTAGTCAGTCTGGGGTTATGCCTTGTAATTTCAGGTCTGCCAGTGAACCACCAACCTGAAGTTTTACAATTGCACCCAAGTTTTCATGTTCACATGAGGGCTGCAGTAACAGCCTGGGGTTTGGCACAGGGAAGCAAGATGGGAGTTTAGGATCAAAAATCCCACTGATCCCAAAATAAAGGGGAGGAGGATGTTAAACAAATCCCTGCGTATTCCTGAAGCTGGTAAGAGGAAGGCTTTCCTTTCTGGTCTTCTTGACCCCTCCAGATAGAACACGCCCTCATAAAGACGGGTGGAAACCCAAAACACAACACTGCAGTGTGTGCTCTGAAAAATATGTGCAGTCCAACCGAGGCAGATCCCAAATTTTGGCAGATTCCTAAGATCAGGAAATTCCTTGAGAGTTCGGGAAATTCTCCAAGACTGAACCCAAGTTATTTCACTTGCAGAAGATATCAAGTTCACCGCCTCCTCTTCTAATTTTTTATTATTTTTTTTGTTTTGGTGATGGGTCAGTGGGAGCTTGGCGAGCACACGTTGCTGTACAGTGAGAAAGAGGATTAGCAAAACACTGCAGAGGGCCAAAGGCAGATGCAGGGCCTGCAGGAACAGCTGCTTGCAAAGGGAAGCCAGTGAAGCCAAATATCAACCACGAGGTCCCAGCTCCAAGCAGGCCTGGAAGGAGCCCAAGCTGGTATCAGTTACACTTTCTGCCCTGCTCCTTTGCCCCTGTGTAAAAAACCACCCGTTATTTATGGCCGTTCCCCATCACACACCCTACATGCGTGCCTGCAGGGTCACCTCAGAGGACAGGGAAGAGCTAGCTGCAGTGAAGGGGCATGAAATACCCCTCTTTGGACCCCAAAATAGCTCCCTCTCATCCACTTGCCTCAAGCAGAATAGATAACAGCAGGGTTTCAGCCCACCTGTTGCCACATTGATCTATCCAGAAGTCACCCGGTGCTCGAGGACACGCAGGAGCCATGGTGGCAATGGCTTGGAGCAAGCAGCCCCAAGGTGTGGGAAACCTCCTTTCTGCCTCAGGATCCCATCTACAGGTGAAATGGCCATGGTGCTGCCAAAACAGGCACAAGAGAATCAAGTGCAAAGGATAACTTGTACCAGGTAGGCTGATAAGGCTGCTCTCCACCACCCACCCCACAAACACATACTTGCCCCGTGACCTCAGCCAAGCAGGCTGTTGGAACAGCCACAGAAGCTCCAGGTGGCTCCTGCCCCCCAAAAATGCAGGAAGTAAGTGAGGCAGAGGACAACTCTCAGGCTGCTGCTTCACAGAGCTGTGCTGCTGCCTCCACACTTGGCTATTGCTTACTCCTGCTCATCACATGCAGGGAAGCCTCTCCAAAGCCACCTCTCAGGTCCATCTGTCCTGCTAAAGTCATTCCAGCAGGCCCAGCTGCCTGTCTGGGTTATCATCCCTCACCTCACCAGCAGGAGCTGGGTGCCCAGGAGCACCCAGCCCTCCCAAGCATCCCAGCACTTTGATACTGAGCAACCTCTCTGCTTTGCAGGAGTGCCAGAGATCACAATTACCTCAACTGTATCTTCTTGTTGGGTGACTTAAAAAAAAAAAGAAAGCAAAAAGCAAAAAAACCCAAAACAAACAAACAAAAAACCCAAACAAACAACAAAACAAACCCAAAACAGCAAAGAGGTCCATTTATACTTATGTCCTTCAATATTCCCCAGGTCCCAAAGGAAGAGTGTTTTATTTCCGCGCTTGTGGTGTTTTTCTTCTGCTGTGTGCAGGAACGAGGTCACCGAGCAGAGGTTTTGTGGCTAAATCTCTGTGTAGCTGTCATGATCCTGTTCCCAGGAAAAGGCCAAACTTGGCCCAGCTGGACCCACATCCAAGAAAGAACTCGGGTCTTCCCAAAAGCCAGAGGCACAGCTCTGCAAAGGACATGGCTGAGCCCCAGAGAAGCTGCTCACCCCAGATCTTCACCTGCCTGCAGAGCAACCTCTTCACTCACCCTCCTGCTACAGAAACACACAGCCTGGGTCTGCTCACCCGGCCTTTTACAGCATCTCCAGCTCCTGCTCAGCTGAGCCCGAGCTGATGGGGACCAGCTGAGATCAGGGCTGCTCCCCCACGGGGCTTGCAGGGCCAGCCCACCCCAGCACAAAGCCTGAGTCCAGCCAGCTCCCCAGTGCCCCACCACCAACATGCTGCAGTTTACTGGAAGGGTGTCACCTCCTCCCTTGCTTGCTCTTCATCCTTTTCACTCTGCATCCATATGCTGCTGAATCCAGCTGGGATAGCCCCTGGGGACTGCTCCTGCTCCACCTCTGTGGCTGTTACTGTTAATTCTCTGTCATCTCTGGAGTTATGGCATGGCTGGGAAAAGGACTTCTTAAGCACGTCACGGCTGTCCTACACAAAGGACCTCCTGCCTGCCCCCTGCCCTTCCTAAATCTCCCCTGACAGCTTCCCTGCACATTTTCCTGGGGGAAGGATGCTAACAGATGTATAAATAAAGCAACCTGTGTATTCTTCTCCCCGCTCAGAGTTTGTGTAACCTGTGGTTGACCCCTCCTCATCCTCCCAAAACCACAGCCCCAGTATGTGCTGCCTGCCGCTGCCGCCGCCGCTGCTCTGGCATTTTTATGAATGGCCTTGAGCCCAGGGAAGAGATGTGAGCGTGGATTTGGAACAGTTCCATCCCTTCTACCGCACGCGCTAATCTTGACAAATGATCAGCGTGTGGCTTTCGAAACCAGAGATAAGGCTGTCTGACCACTTCAAGTCACTACACTTTCCCACGAAGAAAGGAATTTTGTTCTCAGCCCCCCAGCCGCAGCTTCCTCTAGAGCCTGGGCAACCCCAGGTGCCCCGCGCCCCATGGCTTTGGGGGGCACACGCTGCTGCCCCACCCCCTGGGAGTGGGGCCAATCTCATTCAGAGCAAAACCTCAGCAACCTCCAAACAAGGCAGATGTTGTGATGTTACCTGGGTTTCTGATGCCACCGGCTGGACCAAGGCTGTCTCCTGCCTGCTCACCTTGCCCATCTCCTTGCCCTTGAGGCCAACAGAAGTGGTCCATGCCCGGCATGGAGCTGGCTTGTGGCAGAAGCATGTGCTGTGACCCAGCCAGAGCTTCCAGTCCTGAAGCTGAGCCATGACTATGGTGGGCTTCCTTGAGTGCAGTTTCAGCTGGGAACTGGAGCACCCGGAGAACTCCTGGTCATTCTGGTGTCACTGGTCTTCTTGGACTGATATCCCACTGCACTGCTATGGCATTTGGGACATGCATCTCGCCTGCCAGCTTGGGCAATGCAGTGTCCCCGTTCCTTCCCGGGGCTGGGGAAGCAGCCGTGGGAAAGCTGCAGTGTCTTCCCAGGGACTCTGAAACGGCAGAGTGAGCCCTGGGTGAATCCCGTTGGCCATGCACTTGGGAAAGCTGGGCTTTCCAGAAGGCTCCCTCTCTCACACAGACGCAGACCCACTGCCAAGGAAGAAAGGCCTCTGCAAGTGCCAGTTCAAGGAATGCCTTTGATCCGATGGGAATCATGAGGGAGAAACTCTGCCTCTAAATTGAGCTGCTCTCTTGCCTTGCCACTTTGGGAAATGAATTTGTACTCGGAAAAACTCAGGCTGGGAGAGATCTTGGGAAGACATCCAACCCATTTCCCTACCCCAAATTGGTCCTGACAGATTTTTTTTATATCTAACCTTTCCTTTAAAATCTCCAGATGGCTCAATACAGTCTCCTCCAGGGCAATATTCATTTTATTACCAGATTATTTTTTTTTGTTATTAATATCAAACTAAAATTTCCCTTGCTGCAATCTGCTCCTATCCCGTGGCAACACAGAGACCAACTCGACTGTCCTCTTACTGCCGTGCATGGTGCATCCCACCCTGCTCAGCATGGCAGGTGCCTCTCCAGCAGTGGTACCTATTTAAAGCTGAGGATTAGGGTGGACAAGGCTGGTCCTGGCCAAGAGCAGGCAGAGTGGAAGAGTCCCTGGACCGTCCTATCACTTTTTCTATCCCTGTGCTGGCCCACAGGAGGGTCCGGTGGTGCAGGAGCGCACACCCGCTGCACCCTGTGCAGGCACCAAGCATCGTATCTGGGTGGGAATGGGAGGTCAGAGGCTGCTGGCTTGTTGACCCGTGAAGGGAAGCAATTATTCAGCTAACGAGGCCATGCAGGTGTTAATTAAAAAGCATGTGAAGCAGAACAGGATACTGTTTGGTGTCATCTGCTCGTGAAATTAGCCGTGTGGTGGTTCACCCAGCCCTCCCCAGGAGATGGAGCAGGGGAAGAGCCGCCCTTAGTACCTCTGCTCCTACTCCCATCTCTTCCAGCTAAGCTCCTGCTTCTGGGTACCTCCTGGGTCTGCACCATATCCCTGGGTTTTGGTCAAATCTCTGCTGGATTCTTAGGAGGGAAGAACTTCTTTCCGTTCATTCCTGGGCTGGCTTGGAGCACAGATGTGCATGGGTGGGAAGTGTAGCCGAAATAATCAGCTCCTGGCAGTCCAAGTGGAGAAACAAGCTCTCTAGTCACATGCCAAGCTGTTGCAGAAGGTGCTGACGGACACTGATGGACACTGATGGACACAGCTTCCTAGGTCAGGCACCCCTGTGGCTGTCCTTGGTAGGGTCTCAGGTTTGCCCAGCATCCAGGTTTGGTCATCATCAGCTCTGATCTGATCCTATTCAATCTCCAGACAAGGGCAGGAGGGAAAACAGAACTTTCCTCTAGGAAGCACCAAGGACTGGTCCTCCCTCACCCAGAGTTACCAGTGAGAAGGTCTGCAGAGCCTTTCCACAGCAGTTCAGGGTGGCAAAGCCCTTCCATTCTGCTGAAGAGCTCAGTGCTCAGCATGTGCTTCACAGCTCTGGGAGATGGGGCTTGGCATCTCCTCCGTTAACCACTGGGACGTGCCAATGTCAGGAGCACATCCTGGTAGGATGGAGTCTCCTATTTCTTCTCCACAGGAGCGCTTCTCCAAAGCCAGGGTGCCATGCCAGGCCCCACTCGGGCACCCTCCTGTGCCTGGGCAGAGCTTACCGTGCGGTGGGGGCCAGCAGCAGCATGGCTGAACATCAAAGAGTCAAACCCAAGCTGCTCCCTGAGAAGTGCAACCTAAAGAATCCCAGTTTCCTGCCACTCTGTGTCTCATGGTTGGATTAGCTCACAGCTAATAAGGCACATGAGAGTTTTTCCCATGGTTTGGGGCACTCGTAATGGCTCTCCCGTGTGGATTCTTTGATGTCTTATAATAGAGTTGATGATGAATCCGTTTCCTCGGTGGGGACCCAAATTCGGCGCTCTTTTGTCTACCCAGATGCATTTTTTTCATAAAACTATTAGACAATAGAGCAACAAAATAGAATTCAGTCTCTCTGAGGATGCTGCTTCACTCTGAAATCTGGCAGAAAGTGACCCAGAGCTTCAAAAATGTTGGGCAGCAGGGATGGGCAGACTGATACACACACACAAGTGCAATGGCTCTGTCTCCTTCCTTTTCACAGCCAGGCCAGTGAGAAGGAGTGAGCACTCTTAACTCTGCCCATTCATGGAATCATGGAGCTGTCAGAGTTGGAAGGGACCTCTAGAGACCATCCAGCCCAACTCCCCTGCTAAAGCAGGGTTGCCCAGAGCACATCCCTCGGGACTGCATCCAGGTGGGGCTTGGATGTCTCCAGAGAAGGGGACTCCACACCCTCCCTGGGCAGCCTCTGCCAGGGCTCTGCCACCCTCACCCCAAAGAACTTTTTCCTCATATTCGAATGGAACTTTCTATGTTCCAGCTTGTGCCCGTTGCCCCTCATCCTGTCACTGGGAACCACTGGGAAGAGTCTGGCTCCAACTGAGCACAGCACAGGCCCGAAGGCCAGGACCAAGGGGTTTTTCTGAAGCCACGCAACACCAGATGTTTTTTTCCTGAGGCCTCAGACACACACGTGCAGCACACTGTTATTAAAACTGGCTCATGCTCCCTGAGCACAGGGGGAAAAAATTAAGGCTGTGCGCAAGGTTAGTGCTCAGCTTTGGCATCCAACGTTAAACCGCGCAGCCTCGGTCGGCTTGTGTTTGTTTTTATAGAGTCGCTTATAGACCATCCCTCCCGCCGCATCCCGGCGGAGGGGAACAATTCGAGGCACCAGCTGGACGAGCCCTGCTTCATGTGCTGCCAAATATACCATGTAAAAACCATCACGCAGCCACCTCTGGGGTGCCGCCTGACAGGCGCATGGTGGCTCGCAGCAACACCCTGCAGCAGACTGAGCTGAGAGGAGGGAGCCGCTGGAGAGGATGCACTCCTTCATCACACAGATTTCCTCCTCTTGGTTTTCCGCCTGCTCTTTCCAGCCTGTCTCCCCTGGCACGGCTCTCCTATGGATTTTTCGTCCCCTGCTAACGTCTCTCTATTCACCTCAGACCGAGCCAAAAGGCTCCTTTTAACTGAAAAAGGCCGTTTGTCTCGGTATCTTCTCATCTCTGTCTCAGTGTCAGCCCAAGCCTTGGTGCCTCCTTCCCCCGGCAGCAGGTTTCACTCCTGTAAGTGGGATTCCACCCAGCCACCCTTTCTCATCTGCTTCTTGCTTTCCTCCAAGAGTTTTCGGAGAAGCATTGTGTGCCTCCACATCGTGCTTCCCCATGGGGCTGGCCTCTGCCACCTGAGGTAGGAGCCTCATCAAACCCTGGTGGGGCCTTGGTGGGAAGCCCAAGGGTGCAAGTGTCCTGGGTACAGCAGGGTGCTCAGCTCAGGCTCTGCCTATGTGACAAAATCTCCTGCCCCCTGGCATGGTGTCACCTCTACAAGGCTGCAAGGTAGCACCAGGGATGTCACCTCTCTCCCAAATTGTCCAGTTGTCCATCCTCTCCCCCTTGCCCAGTGATCCCTGTGGCTCAGAGAGTTTTACACCACCGTGGTTAATGGTGTGGTGCCTGGGAAGTGCCGTAAGGACAGGGTAGGGTGCTCAGCGCCCACTCCCACGGGTCACCTGTGGGGGGGACACACATTGGGGTGCAGGACATCAGGGCTCTGCAGTGTTCGGGAGGGGTAGGAGACCCAAACCTGCCTTGCAAAGCCACCTAGGAGGAAACATGCTCAGCTGGCAGGAGATCCATGGATCTGCAAGGAAAGGCAAGGGAATTCCCTCCTCGAGCTTGGAACTGGAGCTCAAATCTACTAGGGGGGGAGGGAGAAAGGAGAGGGGAGGCTGATGCCAGCTCCAAAAGTGTCATTTCCCTCTTCTCCTTCTTGGTGATGCTGGATGGAAGGAAAGGGGGATGTCGAGGTGGGGGGGAACGACGACGGCGCTCCTCCTCCCGCCCTCCCACAGCCGCCGACCCCCGGCCCCCCTCG
>VXBW01006168.1:1832364-1859720 GCA_013400375.1 Thinocorus orbignyianus | reverse complement strand
AGAACCGCGCGTGAAACCGCGGGTTAGTTTGGAGGGAGTTTGCCCTTTTGCTTGTAAAGCTCAGACTTCCTAGAGTTGGAATATGTTTTCAAGTAACCTGGAAAGTTCAGGCGGGTGGGGAGTGTGGGCTCTGCACATACTGGAGACTTTTTCCATTCAGTTGCAGAAGGGCTGTTGTGTTGGTGGGGGGCTCACTTTCCCCCTGCTTGTTTGCTAGACCCGTTTCTGTCGGGCTTTGGAAAAGGGGAGAACGTGGTGTTACGAACAAGCTGAAATGAATAAAGTAACATTTGAGACTAACAACACTGGCAGTGCCAGTGAGAGCTTTCCAAAACCCATAACATTTTCCAGCTGCTCACTCTTGAACCATCGGGCTGGAGCTATGAAACTGCTAGCCACAGGTGGGTGAGAAGGAAAGGGGTTTCAGAGAAGGAGCCAGCCAGAACCACCCTGACCCAAGCAGTCACACCCGAGTGGCTGGTAGATCTGCCTCTGTTGGCTACTAGCTTACTTCCAGAGGGGTTTGCAGTGTGTTTGTAAGCGGCCCCTGGATTTATGGAGAGACGGTGATTCTGAATTTCCACATGCACACCCGCACGTGACCTCCCTTCCCTCCAGCTAGGAGCAGTGGCAGGCCGTCGTGTGGCCCTCTGCATGCATAAATGACTCACTTCTGGAGGAATGGGAGCTGCTCTGAGCCCGGCAGCCTCTTGCCAGGGCAGAGCCACTGGGCAGGCTGGCAACGCTGGTCGGTGCCCATGCCAGGGGAGCAAAGAGACCCCTGGCTGAGGGGATGGGGTAGAGGTGCTGCTGCTGGGGGCAGCGAGTGGAATGCGCTGGGCATGTGGGATGTGGGGGTTCCTGCTGGGAGGGAGCAGAGGGGACTAGGATGTGTGAGCCTGCTCGCACCTCGCTGCTTCACCGAGAGAGCTCCTGCCCCACATGGAGATGGAGGAACCTGCTCGGGGCCTCTGAGGGGGTGCTTCTAGTGGGTCTTGGCATGGGTGGGGAATGCACTTTGTCTTCGTGTGTTTACCATCGGTGCTAATCCCTCCTTCACCCATCTTTCAGCACTCAGGGTGAGCCAGAGCCACGCTGCTCTGTCCCCAAGGGTGACAGTGGGAGGGCTGTGTGCACGGACACACACCTGCACGCACGTCTACGTGCTCATTCCCCCAAACAGAAGATGTTTGGGGTCCTTGTCCCCAAGCCCTTCTGCACAATCGTGGCTGTCCCAGTCCCTTCCTTCCCCCCCACCTGCCAGAAGTGTCTCAACGCCATGCAGATCATCATCCTGCCAAGCCCATGAGAGCCGGGCTGGGGCCCTGCAGCTGGTTTCCCTGCTCAGCCTCGAGGCTGCTCCCCGCAGGTTGTGTGATGGTGATGCTGGGGGACCCCGGCTGCCTCCCAGCCCCTGGCCAGGCAGCCGAGCCACAGCGACCCCAGCTCACACCGGGAGAACCGGGTCCTCCCGCCTCACTGAACACCTCCCTGCACCTGCAGCTCACGCCGGCCCATCTGCTCGGTCCTGCTGACCCTCCGTCTCTGCCTGGGCCCTGCACCGTGTGCCTGTGCCCTCCTCTCCTCCCGCTCTGCCATCTGCCACGGCCCTGTGCCCTTAATCCCTGCCTCACTGCACATCCCCGCTCTCTCTGCCCCTGTGAAACCAAGTCCATCTGCTCCCACCGGCAGCCCTGCCTTCAGCTGGAACAGCCTTGGCCTCCAGCTGTCCCACCAGCAGTCCCACATCCTTCCCATGCAGCCTTCCTCCCAGCCACTTCATTCCCAGCACCTAGTTTTGCTGTTCCTGGAGCTGGCTGGTACCCTGTGGCACCCAGCTGCAGGTGTCGTGGCAGGAGGGAAGATGCTCCATTCCATGCACCACCCACCCAAGGGATCTGAAGAGGTTTCCAGCTCCTGTCAGGCTTGGAACCTGGGTCCTGTCCCTGCCTCCGTGGTGGAGGGAGCTGTGATACTGCAGCCCCACAGAGCAGCCCCTCTGCTGACTGTAGCATCACACTTGGTGCGGGTGTGACGGTACCCACAGCAACATCCAAAGGCTTTGGGGCTTGGTCCTGGCGCTGGCAGCACTCCAGGAGCTGCAGGATGGACCACCCCTGGCAGATTCTGATGGAGCTATTTCTGGGATGCTATTACTTTAACGGCCGTTGCTGATGGCATTCTGCTTGTCTCCCCCAGCCCATCTCACCACCCTGGTCACACTGTGCTGAGCACAGCCCAGCTCCAGGGCTGAGGCTCTGGGTGATCCCAGTACTGGTGACAATGTGGCCATGGCAGTGACGGTGGCAGCATCACCCAACCCAGCTCCTGCAGTGCAGCATCACCTCAGATCTGGGGGTCCTCTGGGGTGCTTGCAGCCAGTGAAATTGCTAGTGAGATATCAGAAGGTGATGGCACACAGCCTGCTTCCAGCACTGAGACTGGTTTCTCAGGTGGGGCTCAACTGCAGGGTGACCATACCTCCGGGAGGACAGGGAAGCCACCAGCTTGGGGTGACACTGTGGGCCAGACACGGCCAGGGCCAACAGGGCTGTGTTGAGGGTGGGGGGTTTAACTGCCCCCCCCTTAACGCAGAATAGAGATGCCTGGACCCACTTGGACCAAGGAAAATGCTGTACCCAGCAACCACTGGGGGACTTTTCTCCATCCCCACTCCCCAAGACTCCACTGCTGTCCCCATCACCAGTGGGTGGTGGGATGGGTGATGTTTGGGTGGGGGGGTTCTTCCAGCTGCTGGCCCCCCAGGAGCTCGCTGGCTGTGGTGGGCAGGGACAGGGGGAGGGGGTGTGTGGCTGGGGCACTGCTGTCTGCTGGCACGGGGGGTGATGCTGTCTCGCTGTGCTTCCCCCTAGGAGCTACTGTGCCTACGTGGTGCAGCGCAACGTGACGTGCACGCTGCAGGATGGGGCCGAGAGCTACGTCAAGGCTGAGTACCACAAGTGCAGCTGGGGACCCAAGTGCCCGGGAAAAGTGCTGTGAGTACGGGGGGCACCGAGGCACGGCTCCCTTCCCCTCCCAGCTTCAGCTCAGAGCTCTTCTCAGGCTCCCAAGCCCCCCTGCCACCCTTCCGACCACCAACCCATATTTTCCAGAGGGCTGAAGGGCTTTTCCTGGACGAGGCAGGGCACTGGTGCTGGGAGGAGGCAGGATGGGATCTGTCAGGAACGAGAGCGAGCTCTATCCCTCATCAGAAATAAATCAGGAATTTGTGGGGAGCTGAGGGGGTGCATGTGCACATGCGCAGGGAAGGATTTTCTTTAAGACCTGTGATTTGGCAGAAAGATGGCAGTTAGGTGAGAGCTTGACTGAGAGGAAGAGGAACCGGAGCCGGTGGCTGGGGATGACCGAGGGCTTCCTGCCCCAGGAAAATATTTGCAAAACTCTCTGCCACCTCGTCAGTGCTGGAGGGAAACACCCCGCCATGCCGCAGCCACAGCTGGTGCTGGAACCAGGGCAAGATGGACACTGGGAAGTGCTTTAGCAGCATGTGAGGACTTGAGGACATCCTGCAGCCACTGGTACCCATGGAGAAGATTCCCAAAGCCTCTTCCATCTCTGCAGTGGCCGCTGCTTGGCTTCTTCAGCCCTTCAAACAAAACTGGGGTGACACCAGGGTGTTTTTTAAAAGCAGCCAGACCCACAGCTGGACTTTCTGCACGACCTCAGTCGTTGCATCCATGCGTGAGAGGGAAGGATGCTTTCTCCACACACTGGGGCCATCAGCTGATGTTTGTGCAACTGCAATAAATACTTCTCCTTGTCACTGTTTGGAGCAGGGACAGAAGGGTTTGAAGGCGCTGAAGGGCTCTCGGCTTCTCTACAGAGGCTGACGTGACACAGAGAAGGTGCCTCGCTTTCTGGGTGCCATCCTCATCCTCACTTCACCCCCTGACAGTGGCTGGATGCAGCAGCATCCTGCCATGGTGCTTCCAGGCACGTTTCTACACATGAGGACAAATGAAAAAGAAGAGCTTGTTTTGAAACTGTCCCGTGCCTCTGGGAGATTCTTGATGTTGAGAAATTTTGGAGTGATTCAAAGAATGGCGGATTTGGGTATGCTTTCTCCTCCTGCCCTGGAGTATGTATGGAGGTGGCTGTATCACGTGGGAGCTGTGTGGAAGTGGTGTTGCTTGGGAGCTGCAGCTCAGGCCAGGGACACTGAGGACCTGGGCAGGGACAGGGAGGACATAGGTCTCAGCCCCATGGGCTGCCCCGAGCAACTGGGCAAGTGCCAGTGCCTTACGCAGCCCCTCTGTGCCGCACCAGTGGTTGTGCTACCTCCTCTGAGACCTTCTGCTGAGCCTGCTGGAGAAGAACAAGGACCTGATTGTACCTGTTGCTACAAAACAGCAAACTTCAGTGGTTTTCAGGCCCAGCTGAATTCAGATTGGAAATTTCCAAAAGCCAGCTTCAAAGCTTTGGTGTTTCAGAGGTGGTGAGAAACACGCTGTCCCCAGCCCTGCATGGCTTGGCTCGGCTGGTGGGGGGAGCACGGGTGCTGGCAGGGTCCTGTCCCATCCCTGCCGCACCACGGAAGAGCTGGGAGCAGCTGAGTCTTCCCTGCTGGGCTGGTAGGGACCCCATGTAGAGCGAGAGCAGAGAGGGAAGATGTTAGTGTCCCACTGGGCAAGGAGGTGGGCTCGCACCCTTGTGTGTTGTGTATGGGGTGACCCAAGCTGGCGATGGAGAAACCTCCCAAGGCATCCCTTTCTGGGGACAGGGAGCCATCCCTCTGTGCCCACCCTGTGGCACCGCCCCAGTAAAACTCCCCAGGGCTCTGCTGCCCCACTGCCAAAGCTCTTGCTTGCTAGGCTAGCCCAAGTCACTCAGGCTTACCATCAAACTGATGCTCTCCATACACAGAGCAAAATACCTTTCCAAAGGTATCTCAGCCCTCCTGGAAGCTTCAGGACAGGATTAGAATTGAGAAGCGGATTTTTTTACCCCACTAGGAAGTTTTCTACGTCAATTCAAAGTGCAAAACACACCCACAAGGAGCCCAGACCTGGAAGTGATCTGAGCTTGCAGTGGTTTTGGAATCACTTCCATCGTTTCATCTTGTTCCCTTCTGGGTGGAAAATTGCCAAACTGTGTGGTCATGTCTCAGGCTAGAGACCAGAGCAATACACTTAGAGTTGCTTTTCTGAACTAACAACGGGAGGCTCAGGTTAAAACAAAAATAATCAACAAACGAAAGAAGCTCTCCAAAAACCACAGATACATAAATAATGGCTCTGCTCACCCCAAGGCTGTTTCTCAGGCTTGTTGAGTTGTGTTACCAACTTGCTGGGGAGAACTCTACTCTCACCGTGTGCTATCACACCTGCATCTCATGGTCCAGTCCTGGAGAGGGTGGGCACATGTTTTTGGAGTGCTGGTTAATGAGCTGTGTCCCTCAATGTAGCTGCAATGCTACGCTGAGCTATGATGCAGCAAGAGCTCTTGGAGAAGGGGGGTCATGGTCTTCAGGTGCAGCACATGGGTCTCAACCAGGGTTTCCCATGTGCTCAGTGGTCCCACACCCAACAGGACCCGTGGCCCCACTCTTCTCTTTTGCTTGACGTTGAGGTTGCTTCTCTAACCTGTCTTCTCTCTTGCTCTCCTGGAAAGGTACCGCACCTTCTTCAGACCCAAATACAAGATTGGCTACAAGACAGTGACTGAGCTGGCCTGGAGGTGCTGCCCAGGCTTCATGGGAGAAGGGTGCCATGACAGCCCGACCGATCAACCTGGCCTCCTGCCCCAACATCCCAGCCCTAAAATGCCTCCTGGGCAAAAGATGTTTCCAATTCCCAGACTTCCTCCCCATCCAAAAAGCCACCCTGACCTCTTTCCAGGACCAAAGAAGAATCAGTATGGTGAGACCTCGTTCCTGCTTCACATCCCCAGGTTACCACAACACCACCAAGCTGTCAAACCTCCCGTTCTTGCTGTTCCAACACAGGGCTTGAATTTGGGAAACCTTCAGTGGGTGACCTGCTTTCTGATCAGAGAGCTGACATTTGATTGTTTTGAGAATCACTTGCTTTTTAAATCTACTTTCTTTCAAAATGTGCTGCTTCAAAACTGTCTTTCCTCACTGCTTTAAAGCATTTTTCCACTAATTTTGGGGTTGATAGAGAGTTTCTTATGACAAAGCTCCCCTGGGCTGTTCTCATCACCTGTTGTTGAACTTGGGAGCAACAGGCTTGGCCTGATATTCCACTGAAATAATAAGAGGGAGGCAGGAGCTGATATTAGTATGGGAAAGAACTCAAATCTAGAAGACAGCCAAGAAGGGAAGTTGAAGGAGCACCAGCTCTGACTGTGCCCTCTCTGTTTCTTTCCTATTGCAGGCAGGAAGCTGCCCGGCCTCTTTGGGGACCGCCTGGATCGGCTGGAGGAGGAGGTGAGGCGCCTTTCCCAGTCCTACGACAGCCTGCACACCATGGTGAGCAGCCTGGGGGACCGCCTGAGGCTGGCCATCCAGGAGGACACCACCAAGATGATTGGCTCACTGATGAACAGCCCTGGCACACCTGACTCCATGGTGGGCTTTGGCATCATTCCTGATGGCCTGGTGGACGTGGCAGACAAAGCTGACATCGCCACATACCCCCCTGTAGGGGAGATCCTGACCAAAGTGACGGAGGTGAGCGATGTGCTGAAAACCAAGGCAGACTTGCTGCATGAGGTTCGTGGCATGGTCCTGGACCATGACGGGCAGATCAAGCATCTCCTGGAGTCAGCCCGGCCCTCGCCCCTCACCTCCATTGACCTGCTGGAGGAGTATGTGGACACACGGCTGAGCAACCTGCGTGGAGAGCTGCTCGACGGCTTTGAGAAGAAGCTGGGGAAGATCCAGACCACGTGCGATTTCCGGATCCAAGAGGTGCGGCAGCAGTGCGAGGAGGAGAAAGCTGCCAACCTGCGGCTGCAGCAGACGCTGGATGGGAAAGAGCTAGAGATCAAGAAAGAGATCTCCCAGCTGGAGACCCAGATCCAAGGGCTGACGGTGGTGGAAAGCTGCTGCAGCAACCTGGACTACCTCACTGATCGCATGAACATCCTTGAGAAAGGCCTTCACAGCATCTCCGAGTCCCAGAAGAACTTGCACTCAAGGCTGGATGGAGAAATCTCCACTGTCACCCTAGGGAACCTTTTTGAAGGGCGCTTTGAGGACCTGGAAGCCAGACTCAATGCTACGGAGAGAGAAACGGGGAACTGCTGCTCCGGTATAGAGGACAGCATGAGAGGCATGGTGGTGGCAGAGGTGGATGGCATGAGGACTGCCTTTGATGACAAAATGCAGACCCTGGAGGACAGGTTCGTGACCATTGTGGGGGAGCTGAACAATGTCAGCTCTCCTGTGGGCATGGACGGAGCGGTGGTGCCTGTGCTGGAGGGGGAACTTGCCAGCATGAAGAAGCGCACGGACGAGACACTGGAGGTGTTGCAGAATCGCCTCATCACACTGGAGAGCACTTGTTCTCTGGGCTGCACTTCTGCCTCCAAAGATGTGGAGACTTTCCGGACAGAGATTGAAGATTGCCAGAACAAGAACCAGGACCTGCTTCTCCGGATGGACAGCAATTATGACCTCCTGCGCAAGCTGAATGCCACCATCCTGGAGATCCAGCGGCGAATCGAGGAGGAAGCATCGGGGGCTTTGCAAGGAGAGATCACCTTGCTAAAGATCAACCTTAACACCGTGAGCAAGTCTCTGACAGGGCTCAAGGACTCTGTCTCCCAATACTCAGACACCATGACACACGTCAACTCCTCGCTGGATGAGCATGAGCGGAAGATCGAGGATGAGGTCCACTCTATCCAAGAGAAAGTCAACGACCAAGGCTCCCAGCTCTTCTTCAGCAACCGGCGTGTCCTGAACCTCAAGGGAGACTTGGAGCGACTCAAAGCCAGGATCGTCAGTGACCTGAGCTCCTGTAAGAGCGTGGCCCACGACCTGCAGCGGGAGGTTGCTCATTTTGATGAGCGGGTGGCTCGGGTGGAGAGCGTGTGTGGCAGGCTGGGTGCCGTGACGGGGAGCCTGGACGGCATCAGGGACGAACTGGAGAAACACACGGGCAGCCTGTGGGACTACATGGACCACATGAACGGGACCCTGGCCGCCCACTCTCAGGAAATAACGGGACTGAAGGACAACCTGCTTGACTGCCAAGCCAAGGTCTCGGAGCTGGCAGAGCAGGTCGGCCACTTGGAAGAGCAGGCGGGGAGGAAGCAGCATTAGCTGCACCGCCACGTGCTTCTTCCTTCTCCTCCCCGTGAAGGACAGGATTAACTTATATCACACAGACTTCCTCCAATGTGACAACAGTTCTTGGGATATATTTTTTTTTAATGAAAGATAAATTAAAAGCTGCTACAAACCTTTTTTTTTTTCTTTTTAACCTTGTTGGCCCCATTTTTCCGTAACTCTGCCGTTACGGTACTCACCTCCCAACGCTCAGCAGCTGTCCTGACCCTGGTGCAGCAGAGTCACTGCCTCCTGACTGGGGGTGTTGCTTTGGCTCCCGGGCTGATGACCCCAGAAGGACAATTCAGGAGGAAGCTGGAGGCGGGAACATTTTTTATTTTTTTTTTAATTATTTTTATTTTATTTTATTTTATTTTATTTTTGTGGATTTGTCGCTTCTTGAAGAATAAAACCCTGTAGTTGTCAGCTGAGGAGTAGAGTTTCTCTGACCTAAAGACCACCTGCGTCTTAATCCAGGGACTGAGCTGAGCCAGGGCTCCTTGCAGGGAACAAAACTCACCACAGGAATTGCGGATTTCAAAGAACACACGTATTCACACATCCCCCCAGGAGCTGCCTTCCCCTCTCCGAGACGGCAGCCCCCTCGTGTCTGCTAAATCCATTTATCCTGCTCTCTCCTCCATGCAAATGCACATGCCTTACGGAGCATATGAGGATATGTATTAGGAAAACACACATATGCATATATATATGTGGTATGTGTATGTATATTTTTGAACAATCCACTGTCATGGTGCTCATCTGATGGCCAAGTTTCCTCTCGCTGCCCCGACGTCCTTGCTGTATTTTGGAGAACCATGCTGAGCAGCCAGACCCTGCCACAGCAGCATTTGGGGGAGGTCCCCGTGGTCCCTCGGGGCTGTCCTGCTTTGCAACCCCACTTTGCTGTGCTCTGCTTATGCCAGGGATGGACATGAAGAGTTATGGAATACTTGTGTCTTCCCCAAAGAGACGTGTGTCCATAGGTCTCTGCAGAGAGCAAGCTGGGCATGGAGCAGTCCTGTCCTCCAAAGCTGGTTCTCCTGATTTTTATTTTTTTTTGCTTAAACTGTGAACATGGTTTCTCTCATCTCATCCTGGGGCAGGAGCTTCACTGCTCCAGGGTGTGAGCATGAGGACTCACTCTCTCTGTGATGGCTTTCCTTCCCAGCACGAGCCTGTGTCCTCCAGGCGTTCCTCTGAGCCTGCTGAGATGCCAACAGGCCCAGGGACCCGCACTGACATGGGTCACTGGGAAGGAGGAAGGCAGGGCACCTCTGAGAAGACCTAGAGAATGAAAAGCTGAAGTGGTTTACCCAAAGTGGCTCTGGTTTCCCATGAACGTGTGGGCTGGAAAAGGTTGTAGGTGTTCCTGACTAACTGCAGCCTTGCCCAACGGAGCAGATACCGGGACCATGTGGCTGGTGTCTACAGAACCCACCTCTCCTGGGGATCCCAGCACAGGCAGCCTCCCCTGCTCAGCCAGCAGGGACTTCACTCCCAGCAGGAACCAAGAGGAAATCAAAGAGCCTCCGTCTGACCAGCTCTGGCACTTTATTGCAGAGGAACATATTTTCCTGTCAGCTCAGCATTGCAGCTCATGGACCCATCCACCCCACACCCAGCACCCTCACCAGGTTACCCCTGCTCTTCTGCACCCCGATTCCTCCTCGGTCACCTGTGACCCACAAAGGAGCAGCTCCGTGCTTCGACCTGCACAAAGCAGCAGCACCTCCCAACAGAGATACCTCTGGGAGCCTTTTCTCCATGAAAACTGGCTGAGCCCCCTCAAACAGATGCTTCCAGGCTGGGGAGGACCACAAGGATCACAGAGTCCAGCTGGCTGCATCACATTACCCTGATGCGGTGAAAGCTCTTTGCCTTGCCAAAGGAGCGTGGGTCATCAGCTCCATGAGCAAGGAGAGGGGACCAAGATTCCCACCACCCACAGGCTGCGGGATGCTCACAGCACCGGGATCCACTCGCTGCTCTGGGCTCACAGCTCTGCAGATGCTGAGACCCTTCTCCAGCTGAGGAACAATCTCCAGCTGCCCTTGGGCATCCTGCAAACCCCCTCTTAGACAGCCAAACCTATCTTTTTTCCCCTCCCAGCCCACACAAACCTTCTCCAGCCAGCCCTCGGTGCTTTGTGATGGGTCGGGGAGCCCTCACCCCACAGGGGCATCCTGCCCCCGTCCCTTCCCCATCCTCTCACGACAGGGAGAAAAAGGGCTGCAGCAACCAAAGAGAAAATAAAGGCAAGGGCCAGGCTCCCCCTGCCCGAGGGCTGGGATCAGGAGCAGCTGAACAGAACAGCAACAGCTTCCCCCAGCACAGAGGGAGCCAGGACTGGCCATAATGAAACTGGGACAAGGAAGAAGTCTGACCTTCCAGAGAATGGTGCTATGTTTGGCCTATTTCTGACCAGTCACTTGAAACTTTGGACAGTTTGTATTTCAGTTCTCAGCTATTCGTATTTAAAGGGTGAAAAGAACTTTGTATAAAATAGGGCTGTTTGTTGTTTTTTTTTTTTCCTTAATCTTTCCTGCTTGCAGAGAGGGAAGGAGATGGTGCTCACACGGTTGCCCTTGCACAGGCAGCTTTCCAAGGCTGTTGACAACTGATCCTGTATTGAGGCTGGTGTTTTATTGGTTTTAAAACCTTATACATTTGTTCAGATTTTAAAAGCCAAAAGGCTGTTTGTACTGGAAAGAAAAAAAAAAAAAAAGAAAAAAAAAGAAAAATAAAGTATTTTCCAGAATCAAAAGTGACTTGTATGGCTTTAAGGAAAGCAGCATAAACCCAGAATTAGGCTAGAATTAGAGCACAGAGGCTATTTAGAGAAGAAGATTGGGCAAGTAGGCTGGAAGGAAGTGATTTACACTTGCACCCTGTGGTCAGGGAAGGAGAAACTAGATGCCAGACAGAAGGAAGGAGCCCAGCAGTGCTCCTGCCCATCTTATTTTATGTAATTACAGCTAAAGAGCTCCCAGAGCAGGGGCAGGAGCCTAACTGCACCCACAGCTGCCCACACTGCCACGCAGTTTCAGGAAATCCACACTGAAGCACAGGGACAAGCTAGTTGAATCCTAACCCATACTGGAAAGAAAAAAAAAAAAAAAGAACTTTGCTCATGTGCTCCAGTGCAGGGCACAGGAATACACTGCTGCCCTGGCCCAAGACAGATTCACCCTCACACACAAAGCCAGGGTCTGCTTCCAGTCATTTTTGTAGCATCACTTGGAAGTAGTAGGTGGAAAAAGCAACAAAGAAAAAACCCACGCACCCAAAAGGTCCCCACAAAAACATTAAAATCTTTCCCAGCAAGATAAACCCAGCCACCCCCGTGAAAGGACACGGAGCCGGGATCCCTCTTCCACACACAGCAGAGGAGGCAGCTTGAATTAAGGCACTATTTATTAGTTATCCCTATTTGTGAAGAACACTCAAAATGCCAACGGCTTCCTTCCACCTTAATGAGTTGTTAAGCCACAGGACAGCTTCAGTCCATCAGCTACCAAACTACAGGTAGCTGGGCTGTCTGGGAACACCGGTCATCCTGGAGGTAGCAATAGCTATACCAGAGGCTCATCAATAAATAAGACAGTGACCCACCACCACCTTAGGAGAGCCAGACTTTAAAGTTGTTAAAAATATTAAGAGACCCCGATTATAGTAATTTCAGTGTGAATGGAGTTTTTGTGGAGTCAAAGCTCCCTCTTACTCCCCTTTGGTCCCCTGAGAAAGGGTGTTTCTAGTGCAGAATGTGGCCCGTATTGAAAGTGCAAAATGCCCGAGCAGCAAACGGGGAGGAGGAGGAGGAGATGCATCTGGAGCATCCAGCCCTGACAGAGGCGGCACAGGAGAGCCCTGGCTCAGGTCTCCAGAGGTAACGGGGTCAGGAGAAGATATCCAAGTCAACAGCAGGCAGTGGAGATCTCCAGTAGGCAAAGTGGCTGTACTCGGGACACACCAGAGCAACGCTCCCACTCTGGCCCAGGGGAGGGAAGATCAGCTCCACCAGCTCCGACAGCCGCTCGTACCTATGGGGGTAAGAAAGAAGTTGTATTGGCCATTTGTTTGCCCCCAAAATTCTTCTCTGGGTTAAAGCCAGGTTAACCCAAAGGTGCTGGGGAAACAAGCTGGTCACTTACGTTGACTTGTGGTTCTTTGTGAGCTCCTGGATCAACTCTCCCTTGGGGTTGACCGTAAATATGCGGCTCTCCGGCAGGCCCACGCGCTTGTAGGCATAGACATCCTGAGCAAGGAAGGCCAGTGAGAGGTGAGAGCTGCAGGAAGGCACCACCACTAACATCCCAGGCCTTCCCTCCTCCCCTGGGGACCTACTCACACTGGTTCTGTTCCCAAAAGCTGCATGGAAGGGCAGCTTCGTGGCAAATAAGTTTTGGATGTCCATCAAGCAGGCAATCTTGAACACCTCTGGCTTCTTCTCAATCACCTCCCTGCAGCACAACACACACACACAGAGCATCAGCCAACCAGGATGACCTTCAGAAGCAATTCAAAGGTCAAGAGTGATTTTTGTGCGCTGTGGGTGCTTCACCAGGAAGCTCCAGGGAGGGCAGGCAGTTCCCCTGCTGCCTCCCATGAAAAGCATCCTGCAAAGAGGTCAGAACCAGTTTAAGGTCATGACATCCCTCAGCATCCCCAGCTGGGGAAGAGGGGAGTGTGGCCCCCAGAGACACAGGGGGTGCAGGGATGGGGAGGAGAAGATGCAGTACCTGTGGAAGGCAGAGAAGAGGCTGCTGGGGGCGAGCAGAATGGGGCCCTTGGGGAGGGCACAGCCTTGCTCATTGACCCACTTGAAGTAGCCTTTGGTGATGTGGGCCATGCCGATGGCCCTGGCTGAGCAGTAGAGGAACTTGTAGCCATTCCTAGAGAGAGCACAGGGAACCCCTCTGAGCTGTGCCCTGGGCAAGGCGTCCTCCTCACTCTTGCTCCAAGGAGGAGGAGGAAGAAGAGGAAGATAAGGCTACCTGACCAAAACCCAAACCCTGGTCACCCCTTCAGCAAGCAAGGTGGCTTCATAACCCACAGCTTGCTTGCCCAGGGAAGACTCAGGTGAAAACAGATCCCCAGCTGCCCCACTGCTGGGAAGCCTAGGGACCAGCACTGGAGGGAGACCTTGTACCACCCTCCATGTCCTTCCCATCATCCACATGCCCATCTCAATTTGTTGAGATGGGCACCCTTTGCTGCTTGGTACCCACACACCTGGATGGGACCCTCACAAGGACACCCCCAGCCCGGCAATCCACTGGGGAGTGGGGAGCTCACCCCACGGACAAGCCATCTGCAGGCCCACAGTGCCTCTTAGTGGCCACAGTGCCTGGGACAGAGCTGAAGGTTGGGCTCTGCAGGGGACCCACTGCCAGCCTCCAGTGACAGGGGAACAGCAGGGCACCCCGGGGTCCCCTGGGTGTACGGGGAGATGTAGCTGGGCACCCAGACGGGCAACCAGCACCGGTCCAGGGGTCAGGGAGTGTGGGGTGGACCCCTGTGCCACTGCTGCAATGGGAGCATCTGCTCCCAGGTCCCGGGGGAGGTGCAGCTTTCACCCCACAACATCATCTTGACAACACAACAGTCATCAACCATCACTGACAGAAGAAAATCGGGCTATTTTGGCCAGCATCATTGGTTAAGGAGTGAGTCCAGCCCCTCCTCCACCATCCTTCAACCTCCCCTTGGCCTCAGTTGATCCAATACCTACAGGTGGATTTTGTGGAAGAGCTTAGCAATCCCACGATGAGTCCAGTCTTTTCCCAGGTGTGGCAAGATACGCCCAAGAGCATCTGACCTAGGAGGAAAGGAGATCAAGTTAAGTTGATCCAGCCTGGCGGGTATCCAGAAGATGATGTGGTTTGTGGTCCCTCCTGGCTGCTTACACAAGCCTTGAAAGGACACTGACCCCTAACAGAAGGGGAAGCAGGGGTGTGGGGTAGAAGAAAGTCCCCTTACTTGGTGATGGTGCCATCAATGTCTGAGATCACCACCTTGTCATCCCAGTTCCACAGGTAGATGGTGGCTTCGCAGCGGCAGGTGCCCTGGTACTGAGTCATCACACTGAATGCCACCTCATTGGGGCCATCCTGCAGCTTCAGCCTTCCCTGTGCCAGGGGAGGAACAGAAGTGGTACACCAGCACCAGTTCACACCAATCCAAGGTTTGCCAGAGGCCAGACTGCCACCTGCCCAGACCAAGGCTCCAAGTCCCTACAGGGTGGCCATCCAAGGCAAAATACTTGGATGTCCTGTAAAAACCATGAGGTCGGGAGTGGAGAAATCCCCATTTAAGGGCTGTTTTAAACCTACACACACAAGCAGGAAGCGAAGGTTAAAGTACGTACAATCTGTTCAGATGAGAGTCGCAGGGATTTCTTGTAGGTTGGCTGAGATTTCTGTACAGGGACACCCACAGCCAGTATTTCCCTGGGGTGCAGGGGCTCATCGTCACTGGATGACACCACCTCCTCCTCCCTAAACAAGGAAGGGAAGCACGTTGGCTTTGCACTGCAGACCACGACTTTCCCCATGAGCAGCAAGCAACATCTGAAGGGGAGCCAGGGAAAACCCACCCACCAAGAAGCAGCTACAGAGGAGCTTGCCTGGACTGGGGTCAGCCAGAGCAGGAGGTTCCTCCCCTCATACTTTAGGTAGGCTGGGGAACAAGTGAACATTTGGAAGGAGAAGTGACCAAGAGCATGCGTAGAGTCCAAAATACATACTGGGAGGGAGGCACTCACCTCTGTTGAGTAGAATCATGCTGCAGTGCCCCCACATTGGCTCTCCCTGGCCTCAACTGCTGCTGTAGGCATAGAGCAGTGTCATTAGCACCTCAGTGCCAAGGGCAGGAGCTGGGGCTGCTCTATTTTGCTGCCACTTGGAGCAGCAACACCAGAAGAGAGACAGCAACACATCTCCCTGCCTTCACGAGGACATTGCCCCATGGAAGAGGACACACAGCCTGGTGTTGTGGTGGGGCAAGGAGATCAGTAAAGCACACGTGGTGCCCAGACTGTGGTATAAAGAGTACAAGGTCCACTTTAGTGCATTACCAGTTGTTGGTAGCGTTAGTTAGTGGTTGTTGGGCATTAACAAACCTGAGGGGACAGCAACAGCCGTCAGAAATCAGCTTGCCACCAGGTCCCCCGGCCACTCTCATACTCAGCCTCAAGCCATCCCCAGGATCCTGCCGCTCTCCTACCCCCACACCTGCCAGCCACCAGAATGACCCCTGTGCCCTGGGCACCCTACTGTCACAGCCACCACTGCAAACACCTCCTCCGCTGGGAATTCTCTCCTCCTCCAGGAGAACCACCATCTGCTGCCTTTCTTGGGCATCTTCTCCTTCACCAGTCGGTCAATGGTGCTCTGTGGACATGGCAGAACACAGAATGAGGTCAGTCCTCATCCCAGGGAGATACCAACAGGCTGAGGAGACAAGCCTTATTCCATACAATCCTCACCCAGGTCTACGGAGCCCTGGGGTGGGCTCATGAAGTTCCAAATCCTCCAGATCTGTCCAGTCTTGCACAGGTACAACTGTCAAAAATCTCCTGTTCTTACAAGGAAGTCTCTGCTCTCCAGGCATCAGTGGTACCCAGCTATCTAAGAGCCACCCAGAAGTACCTCTAGGGACAAGGACAGACCTCAGGGTTTGTGGACTGGAGTGTGACATCCAGCTCTACTCCAAGCAGTCTGAAAAGCCCCAGATGAGCAGCTTGGCCTCTTGCATTCCCACCACACTTTAAGCCCTGTTGAAAAGCATGGTCAGTAAACGTGTTGTGCCACTGACCTCAGGAATGTTCCTCTGGAAAGCTTGCAGGGACAGGACCATGGGAGCAGCCACTGCCCAGTTGTAATACCTGGAAGAAACAGGGATGGGAACATCACCACTCCTTGAGCAAGGTCTGCTTCCAGATGACCATCCTGCAGCATGACCAGAAAGTCCCCTCCCACAACTACTGCAGCATAATCATTTTCTGGGATGGAGTCACTCTCTCACAGGAGCATTTCTTTAGGGACAAAGGGACCACACTTCATCGTGGGACGAAGCAGCAGGAAGAACAGGCCACTCACTTCTTGTTGATCAGTATCACCAGGTTCGGGTCATCAATGAGTCCTGGATTCTCAGCAAACTGCTGGTAGGACACCATGTGCTCCATGAACTCCTCTGGTGGGACAGAGGCTGTGTTATACCACTGGTGTATACAACAGCTTTCAGGACAGCAGGTTCCTTCTCCCCTCCCACCTACCATGAGAGATCTGCCTGCTGTCCCCAAGCCCTCCACACAACGACAGGGCAATTGTGGAAAAATCAGGGTCAGGGTCCATGGGGCTGTCAGTAGGTAAGTCAGACGTCAGCTGGACACACAGAGGGTTGCTGGGGTCTGCCACAGGATCTGAACTCTGCTCTGTGTCACTACCAGCAAGAGAAGACACAGTGGCACCATCAGGCAATAGCTCTAGACACACCTCCACCTTTTGCTGGAAAGGAATTGCTCAAGAAGGTCTGAGCTTGGCCAGCTGGGGCAACCTGTACCTCCTGGAGAAGTAGACAGCCACCTGCTTCTTGTCCAGGCTGGAGAGGTCTTCCAGGTAAACATCACTGGGACCCAAGTGAGGGCTTCTCTTGATTGATCCTCAACACACAGACAGAATGGAGAAAGCTCAGTTGAATCACCTTTCCAACCATCTCAGCATCTATCAAGAAGGCTAACGGCATTTTCTTTGTCGTGTTCATATAAAGACACCATCTTTTTTCCTACTTGAAGAGCTACCTTAAATCAACAGCAAAAGCAGCACCTCAAGACACTTGCACTAGCATGAGACCACTTGCCAAGCATACAAAAAGGACAGGCCAAAGACCTGCCATGACAACCTGCAGGTGCCATTTGAACAACACTTTGTGACCTCCCTCTTTCTACAATGAGGAATCCCAGGCATCTCTTCTTTTGGGACACAATTTTATTCTAAGTTTATGCTGTCTGAAGAGTAAGGTTGTTAGGACAAATAACAACATAAAAGTCCTTAAATGTACAAAGCAAAGTGTCCCTTGGCAGTGTGATTGTCCACCCGACTTGGCATGGTCAGAATGAAGACACAAATCAAGCCAGGTACCACCAGACATGTCAAGTTTAGGTATGGTCTACTCCACTGAGAATTCTAAGTATGCAAAAGCAGAGGCATCCAAGGATGGACTTCTGGAAGTGTAAGGCAGGAGAGCCTTTCTGAGGACCTGGTGGTCACCGAAAGGGGGAAACTGGAGGAATGCATCTTCAAAGCAAAGAAGCTGGTCACACGTGGAGAGGGCAGAGCAAACACACCACATCTTTAACATCCAAGGCAGTCACAAAGGAGTTACACTGAATGAACAACCCAGCCCCACACCCAAGTGAAATACATCTCTGGGTTCAAACATTGCTTCCAGCAGACCCAGTCACCCACTCACCTTGTCTCCTCTGGTTTCCTAGCTGAGGGTTAGGGTCCTCTGAGGCCACCTGCTTGGGAGCATCAGCTCCCTCAAATGGCTCCACATCTGGCTGAGCCTCTGGCACAACACTTCCACCTTCCTCCTGTTTCTTTTGTAGGGCTGAGGAGGCCTCCAACAAGCTTTCCGCTCCCAAAGCACCAGAGACATCCTTCAACCCAGGGAGGCTGTTCCCACCACATGCTGCAGGTGTTGGTTCAACAACAGACACAGCAGAGGAACCAGGTTCACGCTGGTGTCCCAGTGTGCTTGGGCCTCCTCCCAAACCTTCACAGGTGGCAACAAGAGGAGTTGCCTCACCCACTGGAACTGGTGTCACAGAGACAGTAGTTGCTGCAGTAGCAAAGGTCTTTGTGGACTTGGCTGGTTCAACTCGTTCTGATTTATTCACCTGAAAGCAAGCAGAACAGATTTGAGGATGAGAAGCTGCCCTAAGCATCAAGCAGAAAACAGCAAATCCTCCAAGACTGCCTGGCCACATCCTCCTCCACTTTGCACAGGTCTTTCAGACACCCCCAACAGCTGCTAGAGAAGAGCAGGAGCAGGACTCACCCGAGGGAGCCTTCCCCAGGTCCACTGCACATGGGATTCAGCCCCTAGAGTTAAACTCTCCTGTGGTTTGATCTCCAGCTCAGAGTCACTTTTGGGAGAAGATGGCTGGCTCAGGGTGGGGCTACAAGAAAAGAAGGGAATGTTGGACCTCATCTACCCTACAGGCCCATGCTTTCCTATCACAACAAGGACATTTAGGGCCAAGAACCCCAGAAGACTTGTTTCCCCAGACACTCAGCTTACAAATGAGCAAGACCTATTGGAAGCTGAGGCCCAAGGAAGCAGAGCACCATGTCACTGGCTGTGCAGGAGAGCCTAGTGCATGCGAGCTTCTCACGTCTATGACCAGGGACAGAAGCGTCTCTTGTTGGCTCCAAGCTTTCCTCCAGCCACACCATGTCAAGTCAGAAAAACCCTCCTCTCCCGGTACCCCCACATCCCTTTTCCTTACCACCTTCCCAGCCACAAGGCAGATCCCCTGCTCTCACCAAAGCCAAGCAGATTGCCTTGGCTCTGCCTGTTACCTCTCCATGGAGGCCAGCTCTCCATCAGAATAAGGGTGCACCTCTGGGGACTTCAATGACTTGGTTTCTTCTTCAGGGAGATCAGCAGAGGAGAAACACAGTGAATCACTGCAAAAGAAGAAAGATGGCAGTTTTGCTTCTCTGAGGCACCTGCCTCCTCACCATTTCCACTGGCTTTCTACTCCACAGGAGGCCAGGGTCCAACTCAAAACACCATCCCTATGTTGCAGTACTGCTGGGCATCACCAAGTGAACCTACAGGCTTGACCCACTACATCAAGCATCCTGCCTGGATGCATTCCTGTCCAACTCACTCTAGGCGAACCTGCTTTGGCAGCGAGGTTGGATTAGATGATCTCCAAAGATCCCTTCCAACACATACCATTCTGTGATTACCCAGCTACTCACCTGGGGTCTGACAGCTTGCATGGCTCCTCCATAGATATCTCCCTTTTGGTCTCCTTGCAGCCTTCTAACCCGGAGTCCAACAACTCCTTGTGCTTGGGCTTCCTCCTGTGCCACCTCCTCTTGCACAGGGTCGCTTCAGCACCGGAGGCCTCTTGCCCATGAGAGGCCAGAGTGGCATCCTCTGGGCTCTCTTCCCTGGGGATAGGAGATGTGCAGAGGCGAGAGGGAATGCTGCCCTGCAAGAGGGATAGGAGAGCCCACTAGCTCCAGCACCCTTTTCCAACCTGACTCTCATCAACGCAACATATGCCACTAGTACAACCAACACCACCGAGCCCTCAGCTTGGGGCTGGTTTTGAGGCTAGACCCAAAGGAAAGATTTTTGTACATGCAACAAGAATAAAAATAAATTGCAACAATAAAAGCAGAAAACCAGGGTTATCCAGCCACAAGCTAAAGACATCTTTAACACAAGCAAGGAGAGGCAGGCAGGAGATGGCACCACAAGACCAGAATTACAAAGGCTGCAAATGGGGCTTGGCTCCAGAACCCTCTCCTTGCTCTCAAGCCCAGCCCATCTAGCAGCAACCACAAGTCAGCTTGGGAGAGAGCTGGTGAGATTTCTGGAAGCCACAACTAGTCTCATCCTGCTTCCCAGTAAATTAGGCAGCCCGCCACAGCATCTGGCTCACCCTCATCCCTGTCACAAGATCCCTCAAGAGGCCAAGCTCCAAGATATCTGGCTGGCTGGCCAGCAGCCATGCCCATTGATAGAGGACAGTTTGAGATGCACATATTTGGTCTAATGCTCCCTCAGGTTGCTCCACTGCTCAAATCCTCCACACTGGTTCCTGCTTGAAGGATCTTGCAACTTTCCAGACACCCAGAGCATCCGAGGGGACACACAGAACAACTCAAGGTCACCCCGAGGAAGAAGAACAGTCCCAAACAGGTCCTTCTACCACAAGCCTGCACTTCCAGATGGTCACAGGAAGACACAGACCAGCAGCACCTTTTCATCACCAACCTCATTTTCCTCTGACTCCTGGACAAAGAAGGCCTCTCCATTGTCACCCAGCTTCATGTGCAGGTCCACAGGCTCCCCATTGATTTCAATGTCAACCTGGCAAGAGGCAGAAGAAGCCTGTCTATCTGAACCCACTCACCTACCAGCATCCAGGAACATACTTCCCCAGGGAAGGAACAGGTTGAGATTGCTTGCAGGGCTGACAGCCACCCAGCCTTTGAGGCAAGGGACCTCTACCAATTTTCCTGGTAAGCACAGTCCTCCCTGGAAGAAGACG
Source organism: Thinocorus orbignyianus (assembly GCA_013400375.1). Lineage (NCBI taxonomy): Eukaryota > Metazoa > Chordata > Aves > Ciconiiformes > Thinocoridae > Thinocorus > Thinocorus orbignyianus. The sequence continues at coordinate 1,839,162 of VXBW01006168.1, read as the reverse complement.
AGTTCTATTTGGGGGCATCCCCTCCAAAAATTGGCAAGCACCCTTCTCAGCAAGTCTCCTATTCCCTTCAAACAAAGCTCTTCCATAACTCGTGGGTTATGGAAGGTGATAGGTATGGAGACACCAGAGAGGAAGCCTAGTCCCAGGGTAGGTACCACTTACCACCTTCTCCTTAGAGTGCAGCACCTCCAGCTTCCCAAAGCACACGTGAAATGGGGAGCACTGGAAGGAGTTATCAGGCTGCCTCACCACCACCACATCGATGCAGCCCGTCAGGGTGGCGGGGTTCAGGCCCTGGTACAGCTCCTTCACCGTGACAAAGACTGTCTCAGCCAGCTGCCCCACGTAGTTCATTGTTTGAGACTGCAAATAGACACAGGAATAGATTCAGGTGTGGGGGAAAAAAACCACAAGAAAACAAAAATAACCAGGCTCCAGCAGTTAAATGCAACCAGAGTTTACTCCAGGAGTCATCTCACAGCTGCAAACACAGCCCCATCACAGGGACAGGTCAGTCTCTAGGGAAACTGAGTCAGACTCATGAAGGGCCTTGATGGAGATCAACCGGGGCCTCTATGAGCACCAGGAAACAAAACAGAATCCAGAGCACTAGTTACTGCATCCAGCTTGAAGAGAGGCCTCTGCCATCAGGATGCACCATCACATTTGCCCCTTAGGAGGGCAAACACTGCATCACAGCCACACTTTGCAATCAAGCTGCCAACAACCCGTTCAAACAACAATGTGGCTGGCAGAAGACCTCCTGCCCTGTGCTGTCCTCAAATAAAAGATAAAATAACCCAAACAAAAAATATCCCAAAAACTCAGGACAAAGAGGCAGGAAGTCTGAGGTGCTGCTGCACACCCCACGTGTTCCCTTCGAACAAAGTCCAAGCCTAACATTTGCCACGGAGAGGTGAAGGCATCCCACCTAGGCGTTGCTTAATCGGCCAGACACAGCCCTCATTAAAGCCAGAGCTCCCTGTTCTCCATGCTGTGGCCCCTGCTGCCATCACCCACCTTCCTGGGAACCCCAGCAAAGGAGCTGTGCTGTGCAGAGGACACCCAGACAGCTCTGCCATGCCATTTTCACCAGGCACTGCTGTGCGGCTCCTGGTTTTCATTTCAGAAGGAAAGCCTCACCTGCTTCCTGCTCATCCCCTTGCCCACTCACAGCCTCCAGTTCCTCACTCCCTGACTGGAGACCATTCTCCTCCGCTGTGCCAGAGGAGAGACATGCCTGCAAAGCTGGAGATCAGCACGGTGAACGTTGGGGCTCACAGTGTAGCCATTCCTCCAGCCACACAAGGTGTCACACAGGCTCCAAATGGCTCTCATGCAGCCCCCTTCCCACAGGCCACCACTGGCAGCTGCCTCCTCGTCAACACATCGAAGTCCCTGGAGTATTTCCTTGTAGATCTATGTTGGGGTGCTGGTCCCAGCCCCTGGGCCAGAGGAGCCCCTTGCTCCATCTACTCAGCACTTGGCATCAGCAGGACAAGAGTCTTGGTGTCAGCACATCCCACCAGAGGCTGAGCCCAACTTCCCAAGCTGCCAGCTCTGCACCCTACTTCGCCCCAAGGAGAGGACGAGGACATAGGATGACCACGGCAGCATGATCAGCCAGTGACAGTGTCCCCAGAGGCTCTCAGTACAGCCCCCGGCCCATGAGGGTTGGTTCCTTACCCAAAGGGATGAGGACAAGTAGGTGCCACCTGATGGGCCCTCTGTCCCAGCAGTCACCAGGTCTCTCCAATCCATTTGGCACAAGCTCAGCCCTGTCCCATTCCCAGACACCCCACTGAGAAGGCAGGTTGCATGGGAAGACACGGTCCTCACTCCATGTCCTGTCCTCCCCACCTCTCCCTAACAGCCAGGAATAAGCCCAAAGCACAGATCCCCCTCCTAGGATGGAATGCCAGGGAAGCAGTAGCCAGCTCCAGAAGCTTCAGTGCCTCCATCAGCGCTGCTGTGAGTGAGGCCAGTGTCACGGGGCCACCAGCCACCCTGCTGAGCCCAGCTTTCCCATGCGGGCAGCCCTCCAGCCCCCTTCCCCGCTGTGCTGCAGAGCCTGGCAGCAACGGGAGAGAGCTCCTCACTGCAGAGAGGAGGGATTTTCGGAGCAGAGGAACAATCGGGCAGGCCCTGATGCTCCCAGCTGGGGTACCCATTGAGACAAACCTGAAAAGAACATAGGGAAAACCCCAGGAAAAAAATTCTGAACATCCCAAGGGGTCTGGGGTGCAGGTTTGGAAAGAGTCCCCAGGAACAGCCCCATGCTGAGCGGCACCTTGGCAGGGAATACAGGGTGCGAGGGCTTAACACAGCCCTGCAGCCACCCTGCAAAATGAGCTACCAAGAGCCTCACACCAGGGCCACATCCCCTGGTGGGAATTCACACCCCACTGCCCTCCCCTCAGGCATCTGCCTGCACCTCGCAGGGAACCCGCTCATGCCCAGGGCTCGGGGCAGCAGGAGGAGGATGGACCTGGAGCAGTTTTTCAGCTGGGTGAGTTTAACTCCCTGTGGGCTTCACCCAGAAAAGCTAGGGATGGGCAGGGAAGAGAGAAAAGAGGCTCAGACTTCTGCCAGCTCTCAGCCCCACCACAGATGGAGGAGGTCCATTTAGGGAGATAGAGAATGAGTTATACTTTGCAGAGAGATTAACAGGTGGACAAAGCAGGAGGAAGTGTTTTCAAGCCACCCTAAGGACAGTAAGCCATGCTCAATAAACCCTACAGAGGAACAGAGCATCCCCACCACTCAAACCCCAGAAACAGCAGGATCACAGACCTTCAGCACAGCTCTTGTGGAGGGCAAAGGAGGCAATCCTCCCCCTTAGAGGCAATGCAGCCCACATCCATCTTTCCAGCTAAAAAAACTTGCAAAATAAGGCAGATACCTTGGGAACACCAGCCTACCTTGGCCCTAAGTGGCTGCAACTTGGGCCACCCCACAAGCAGCACATCCTTCCCACCCTGCACATCCACACTCCCCATCCATCCCACACTGCAAACTGCCCAGGACCTTCCCCATTACCTGCTGCACCTCAGCACCTCCTCGACTGTAGGGCAACCAGCCCAGAAACCCCAGGAGCTGCTCTCTGCCAGCAGCAATCCCCACTCACCCCCAGCTCCTCCTCTCCCTGCTGCTTCCTTCCTCTCACCTGAGCAAGGGGAGGACCTGTCTCCTAAACAGCACCCACAGCATCCCTCCTGCTGAGCCTATGAGGGCTGGAGGATGGATCTGGGGAGGTGCTGACACCTTCATGGAGCAGCTGTGTCTCGTTGCCACCGGCTCCTGTGTCTAATTGCAACCAGCTCCTTTGCTCCAGCAGCTCCGGGCAGAGCTGCCAACTGCCTGGCACTGATAGAGACCCTTCTTCAACCCCCTATCCCCCAAGACCACTGACTTCCTTCATTTCCTAGGCCAGATCTCCCCGAGCTTAACCCCTCAGGACCCCAGGAGATGATGAGCCCTCTGGAAAAGGTGCTCACAGAAGTTGAGTGTGCAGCTCTGGGAAAGATCTGCCCTTTTAAAGCTGCATTGCGATGGCTGAAGAGCATCTTCACGCAGCCATGGCCAGGCTGAGGACAGCCCAGAGTGGGAAGTATCTTGCCAGGGAGCCTGTGCCAGGTGCTAATTTTTGGCTCATCCATAGTACTATAGGGATCGCTATAGGGTCATACGCACTAGGACCCCAAAGGGTGGGTAGGGTGATAATTGCTGCGTTGCACACTTCATTGCTCCTGGGTGTAAGAGTGAGTGCACCTTGGCCGGGTTTGGACAGTGAGGAATGTGCTGGTGTGAGGTGCTTGTAGGAGGAGCAAAGTTTCAGCAGCACACAAGGTTTTGGGAGATTTTGAGGGATAATTTTGGCTGCCCTCAATAACTGCAAACTTTGGAAGAGTGAATTTGGGTCGGTTTATTTCACTGTGCATCCTGGGACTGGGATCAGATGGGGACGCAGGGACCTCCTGCACAAGCCAGCCTGTGCCACTGGGCAAAGTTCATTTGGCAGTGTATCCCAGCAGGGCAGCTCTGGGTGGGACACAGCTAACCTCACCCACCCACCCTCCTGCAACATCCTCCGAGGGTGGTGCTGTGCTGTACACCACAGCCTGCCCGCTCTGCCCACCCTTGGCAGCCCTGGGAGCCCCATAGAACTGTCACCACAGGGTGGTGGCTTCCCCTATACCCTTCTCCCAGCCTCCAGCCTTCCCCCTGCATTGCAACCAGCTCCTTTGCTCCAACAGCTCCGGGCAGAGCTGCCAACTGCCTGGCACTGATAGAGACCCTTCCTCCCAAGTCCCAGGGTGCGAGTGCCCTGCATCTTGACAGCCCCCAACTGCAGCCATGTATCACCTTTCCATCTCCATCACTGTGGCTTTCTGCCTTTTTGTGGATTTTGGGTAGGTTGTTTTTTTGTTTGTTTGTTTGCTTTGCTTTCTTCTCCCCACCCTCGGCCTTAGGAAACCATCAGGACCCAAAGAAACACCGAACATCATTTCACAGAGGCACCACCAAAGCCCACAGTGAAGTCTTAACGTGACCTAACGGGAGGGAGGGGGTGGCCAAGCCCTAGGGGCTCCTCTGACCTGTGTTATCTCCAGTGGGACGAGAAACGAGAGCACGAGTTGGAAGCAGAGCACACACAAAAAAGCAGAGGCTTTAAGAAAACCGAAGTCTTTACACCTCGAGGGGCCTGACGGCAGCGGAGAACCGATGCAGGAATGGCCAGGTGGACTCAGGCAAGAAGCTGAGGCAGTTGGTTTGGTTTTTTTTTGTATCCCCCCAAAACTGCATTGTCTCCCACCAGACTGAGTCCCCAGGGGTGAGGATGCAGCTGGTGGGGGCTCTGCCCTACGACCACCCAGTCTGCTGGGCAGGTGATTCCCCAGCACCCCAGGGGCTGAATTTTGAAGTGATGTGGATGGAGTGGCTGCAACTCCTGCTCTGCACAAGAGCTGGTGGCACTTTGGGGACAAAGGATCTTCTGCTAGTGTGTGCGCAGGGGTCTCCCACCCATCACTTGTGGAGCTGGCATTGCTCCATGAAAGCAGGGAAGTGCCCAAGCTAGAAGGTGGCTCCTTAGGAACTCCTTAGTCCCCAAGGAGAAGGGTCCGAACCACACAGGTTCATCACAGCTGGTAGGATGATCTGCAGAAATGCCACATCTCATTCCCAGGCAAGCCCTCTTACCTCCCAGTGCCCCAGTTTCCTCAGCTGTGCCATACTGGTAAGGCTGATGGCAGTGGGAGGTATGGAGACCTCCCCCCCCCTGTGCCTGCACAGTGCTGAGCACAGCCTGGACATGAGGTCCCAGATCCAATACAGGAACTTTCTTAAAGGCTGTGACAAATGAGCTAAGGAAGGAAGGCTGTTTTCCAGCAGCTTAACATTTCTGAGAGCTCTGCCCCTCAGTGAAATTGGACTGAAAGCAGCTATTGTGGGTGGCCAGGCACGGCCGCGGTCCCCAAAGAGAGTGGGCTGGTACCAGGCAGCACCAGCTTGCTGACCCCAGCAGGGCTTCTGGGGAGCCTGGGGTGGGCATGTGCCACCAAACCCCACAGCCCACGGCCAGGCCACCGGGCACTGATGCTCAGCAGGGAAGGAGACTGCTGTAACCTCGGTCTAGACATCATGGGATGTGACATCTCAGGTGCTTTGTCCTTCTCACGACATCTTAGACTAGCGCTCTGTGATGCCACCCAGGGCACGCTGCAAACCCTGGGGCTGTAACTAAAAAGCAAGGACAAATCTGGGCTGTGGGTACCTGGTCAAAGATGCCACAGGAGACATTTTAGCAGAGGACACCATTTCTTCCTTGGCCAGCTGGCTGTATTTTCAAGTGGGCATGGAGAAGGAAGGCAAAGCCAGCAGGAGCAGCTCAGCCTTGCTGTGGCTCCGATCCCCCACCCTCTGGATACAGGGCTGAGCGTTTGGCCCTCGGGCACCCTGCAGAAGCAGCTGACCTCCAAAAGCTCCGTGCTCAGCTGGTTTTCCCCACCGGCCCTTGAGCCCAGCTCCAGGCACACAATCCCCCGCAGCTGGTGACAGCTGTATCCCCCTCTGTGCCACCCTGCAATCTGGCCCCGGGGCATTTTACTTACTTCTTACTCCTCCAAAAAGCTTAAAGCACTTTTAATTGCCACAGTAGTTTTTTTTGCAAAGGCATACAGCTATTTTTGGTTTCTGCCAGCTGCTTTTCACACCCCCTCTTGCCTCCCCTTCGTTTCTTTTGGAAGGTGAGCCCTGCAGATCCATCACTCCCTGTGCTCGTAGCCCTCAGCATCCCAATTTCTCTGTGCATCCTCTGCATCCTTCCTCCAGGAACTGCTCCAACAGGGAGAGGTTTCTTCCCCCTTTTGGGAACTCCCCAGCCCGCAGATGTCTGCAATGAGCCTTTGCAAAACAAGAACGGGGCTTTTTTATTAGCCCACCGAGGTGCAGTATTTTCAGCTCCTTGCATTCCAAAAAGCTCACACCCGCATCCATCCCGGCGGCTTTCATCCTGCATCCCCGGAGCTCCCCATCCATCTGGGATCACAGCCTTCACCTGGCACGGGGCAAGGGCTGCCTCGCAGGCTGTGCCATGCCTCTGCTGGCTGGCAGCACCGAGATCCACAATCCTGGCATTTCTAGCACCTCTCCAGAAAGACTCCATCCATCCATCCATCCATCCACCCACCCACTGGGCAGTTGGGAGTACCCCAGGCGCTCGCTGCCTGGGAGACTCCTAAATCTTCCTCTGCCCCAGAAAAACAAGTCGTGTCTTCAGTCGCAGGGTGGGAGAGG
>VXBW01006168.1:1781403-1828961 GCA_013400375.1 Thinocorus orbignyianus | reverse complement strand
TGGCTGCCCCCGCTGGTGTCACGGCCGGTGGGTGGGAGGGTTGGTCACGGGTGGGGTTTTGGGGGGGGGTTCCCGGTGTCGTGGCCTTGGGACAAGCCGGGGTGGGAGCGGAGGGTCCCTCCTCGCACAGGTGGGAGAACCCACTCGCTGCCCACGGACGTGCCCGGGTGGGAAATGGGTGGCAGAGCTGGAAGGGACGAGGAGATGGCTTCCTCCTGCTTTCCCCTTCGTCCTGGCTGGGGATGGTGGCCGGGTCTCGGGGGTAAAGTCCTGCCCGGACTCTGCCAGCTCCTCCTGGGGTGGCAGCCAGGCGTGTGGCCGGGTGCCATCAGGCTGAGGCCACCCCGCTGGGCTGGGGGAGCTGGGACCTTTCCCTATGAGGGCTCCGGGTCCAAGGGAGGGGGTGGGCATGAGCCCCCTGGGCACTGCGTTTGCTTGGAGGTGTCTGAGAGCGACCACGGGCTCACCCTCGGGGCTTTGAGGTCCATCCTGCGGCGCAGGGCATCGTCTGTGCCCCCCGATACTCAAGCATTAAGGCTTTTTTCCCCCCAAAAAAAGTTCTCTGCTGCTGGGGTTATGAGATGGGGAAACTGTTAGGGGAGAGGAAGGTGATGATGTCGGTGATGTGTCTCGTTAGGCTGGCTGAGATACCTGGAGAAAAACCCCCACCACATCCAAAGCCTTTTTGAGCTGCGTTTTCCCAATTCTCTTCCCTTTCCCATTTCTGCTCTGGACAGGGAGGGTCTCCCAGCTCCTGGCCACCTCCTCTGGCTGCAGTCCCCAACCCGGGATCACGCTGCCCGGAGGAACCCTTCTCCACGGATAGGAAGCCAGAAGTTTACTTCATTATCTGGAACGGCTTGTTCTAAAGTAATTTCTCTTTAAGAGATGAGGAGGAGGAGGGAAAAAAGAAGGAAAAAACCCCAACCCATATCACAAGCATTTTATTTACTGTAAAAGAAAACAGCATTTTAATGACAACTTCTGTGAACTAGGCTGGGTCCGTGACCTTGATGTGTTTCAGGGCTCGGGATGCGGAGCTGAGAAGAGGGAGCAGACTGTTCCCGTCTGTTTCGGGTTTCCTCTTCGCTCATCCCGGTGGCTCCCGCACACGGATGCCCACACAGTTTTGGAACCCTGACCCACCTTTGGGGGTGGGAAGGAGGAGGCTGTTGGCTTGCAGTTTCGCTCCGGATACAGCCTGATTTGCAGCTCGTGTTAATTATGTTATAGATGGGTTGGGGTTGAGCGTAGGTTTTTCTGACAGGGCTCAGCCTCTGGGATTCTTGCTGCCGTAAGGAAGCCTGGAGTAATGTGAAGTCACCGGCGGGAGCACATCTCCATCCATAACATCCTTGTCATGGAGCCAAGTGGAACCAGCCCCCTGGGGGCTACTGGCTTTGGTTGGGGGGACGTTGGGACCGAGGCAGGAGGTGCTGGGAGCCCGGAGCAGGGAAGCCTGGAGCAGGTGAGCTGGGATGATGGCGAGAGCCGTCTGGGCTTGTCCCTGGGGGGAGATTTAAGCAGTGGTGTTGAAATAAAAATAGAAATCCTTTATAGAAACATGTCCCCTCGCTCCCCGGGAAGGTTCTCCTGTTTAGACCCCTTCTTCCTCCCCTTCCAAATCCGTGGTGCCCGTGTGCATGCCAGCTTTCTCATCCCCCTCGGTTACTATGGCATTACTATGTAAAAGCAGCTCGGCTCGTTGCTCCTGGAATTATCTCCAGCTTGGGTTTACAGCCCAACCCCGGGGGTGTGGGTCTGCTCCCTTGGGTCCTTGCCGAGCCTTTCCCGGTTTGTAGGGTGGGATGGGACCCCCAGCAGCATCCTCAGTCCCCCCGGGATGCCACTCTGGGTGCCAGGAGCCTGCTGCTCCATGCCAGGTTCTTCCGTAGGTGCATCTCGTGCTGCATCCAGACGTGGGGCTGTGTCCTGGGCAGGGAGGGATGAGCCCTGGAAGACCCACTCGTGTTCATCCCCCTGGCAGGCAGGGTGTTAGCTCACCCAGGAGAACTGTGGGGAGCAGAAATAAATAATTGAGGGAAATCTGTGGAAATCTGTGCAAACGAAGGGCAGGAGATGGGAGCAGGCATCTCCCCCCACGCTGCCGTCCTGCTCAGCATCCCCCCGTAGGTCCTCATTTCTGCTCTGCCTGCTTGGAGGGTTTCTGCATCCCTTGCTCCCCATCTCCTGTTTTGTTTTATTGTTTGTTTTATTTTGAGGTGGTTTTTTGTTTATTTTTGGTGGTTTGGATTTTTTTTGTGTGTGTGTTTTTTTTCTTTTCTGCTGGGTTTGCATGTAAAAAAGCAGGAGAGAAATTCATCTTGTGGAGAGGTCCTGGGTTTGCACGCTGCTGATGTAAGTTATTGTCACCCTTGTTCTTGCAGGGAGCTGGCATGGCCTTGAAATAGGGGGATTTGCTTAGGAGAGGAGGAGCCCGAGTCCAGGTTGTCCTCGCCTTGATGGTCCAAAGGGTGATTTGCCCCGTGCAGACTCAGAGATCCCCCTCGAGGTGCTGTACCCTTTGCATTAGCTAAACAGGAGCCCAGGATGATAATGTTTGGAGCTTGGGATGATAATGTTTGGAGCTCAGGCGTATGTTCTAGGTGGGATGAGTCTCATCCTGCTGTGGAGCCTGGTTTGGAGAAGACCTCACTTGCTGGCTCTTCATTTCAGGTTCTGGATGTGAAGGTCTGCAGCAGCATCTCTCCCTCTGGCAGCCGTGGTAGCCGTTCTGCTTTGTTGGGTAGGAAAGGAGTGGTGTTTCTAATTAAAAAGAGGGGGGAAAAAACTCTTGTACTTTTCCCCTTCTTTGTTTGTGTGGGTTTTGTTTGTTTGTTTGTTTTCTGAACAAATTTCTGTTCCAAATAACAATGCTCAAAATGCAAATGGGGGTGAGTTTGTGTGGAGTCCCTGGAGAAGCCCTGGTCGGCCGGGGGCTGCGGTGGGGTCGGAGGAGCTGGTGGTGACACATGGCACGGGAGCAGAGCTGGGGTTGGGTTGGCACCAGATGCAGCTGGGGCTCATCGCTTCGTGGAGGATGAGTTTCAAAAACTTTGTGGTTTCTCTTTCCTCTGCCCTGTCGGGGGGACGCTGTGAGGGTGCCCTCTCCTTTTTCTATGTGCACGATAAGGGGATATTTAACTGAATTCCCTTTTTATTTGTGTCCTCTCCACTGCTTATTCCTACTTTTTTGTTTGTTTGTTTGTTTTAAGAAATAGAAAAAGTTGGAGAATCAGCCTTCAAAAACCTTTTGGTTTCAGAACTGTGTGCTCGGTTGCAGTGATGGCTTTTGTGATGTTCCTACTGCTGAAACAAACGCTGCCTGTGCTGCTCCAGCCAGGCCCTCCTCCCCCGGGTGTTCTAGCACTTGCTTGGGGAACAAAAATGAAATAAAATAGCCTGGTGTTAAGGTTGCAAAAGTTTCCATTATAGCTCCACCCAAATACTCCTGCCCAGTGAGGCTCAGGATCCTCAGTCTGGGTGATGGGGCTTCCCTGCCTGCTGGGCTGCTCCCAGGGAAGGGGAAGAGCTTTTTTTGGTTTGTTGTTTTGTTTTGGTTTTGTTTTTTTTTTTCCTTTTAATTCAGGGATGCTTGAGAGCGCCACGTCAGGAATAGGGTGGGGAATGAGCCCTGGCATTTGGCCGGCAGCGTGTCCTTAATAAAGAGTCTGGGTGGGACAGGTTTAAATAGCTTGGAAATTCACTGAGTCAGGAAAGGGGCTTCCATCCAGGCATCCTCTCCGCTGTTTGCCTCGGTATCTTTTAACTCTTCCTCTGCTGAAAAGGTGTTTTGGTCTTATGTCTGGGCTGACTTTTTAGGGTTTTTTTGGTCCCTACTGGTGTAAAGGGGATCGGTCTGTTCCCATGGGGAGGATGGGAAGGGAGCCTGTCGCTCCTGGAGCCCAGCTGGGCGTGCGGGAGGCTCGTGCGTGCTCCGCTCTCACGCGTTGATAAATCAGGAGGTTTTCATGGAACTGACAAAAACTTCTCTTTGGAAAATAGGTCGAGCAAATACTTGTTTCCCTAAGGTGTCATGCTGGTGTTGCAGAAATACTTGAATGGGTAACCGTTTTATTTTTCCCTGCTTTGTTTCCTTTTAAGCATATTCACGGCTTTTTTTTCGAGTGGTGTAGGCGCACGTCAATAATTGTAGGGAATCAGTCCTGTCGGGCTCTCCTTCCATCTGGAAGTCTGCACATCTCCTCTTTACTCCTGCTCTACAATCACAGCGCTGCAGACACCTGTGACCCTTTTTATATCCAGGTGTTTATCAGCAAGCTGAGGGGGGTACTTCTAGTTCTCCGGTGGAGCTCAGGTCAGTGGTAGGGTTAACTGCCTCAGTCAGTTTAAAGCCAAATGTCCCAGAATACAGCAAATTTCAATAAAATGGCCGTACTGGTGGTTTGCTTTCTTGTTTTGCAGCTCCAACGGTGGTGTTGCTGGTGTCTCTCTGGAAAAGTAAGTCCAATGTTTGGGCTGTCCCACAGATGGAGAGTGATTGCTGCTGAATACTTGTCCTCCTCTTGTGATGGATCTCTTTCTATCTTCCCCAAATAATCAGGAATCAGTCGGTGTCTGCCTTCAAATAGGGCTTGAAACTTCTTTTCTGCTCTTAAAATGATAAAAATAAAGAGTTTAGTTTAAGAGGACCAAAATTAGGCTTGAGGTCTTGAATACTTGATCTTGTAGCTCTTCTTCTCCTGATCTCCTCAGAGTAGGAGTAGCGAGGGTCTTTGCTGTAGAGCACTGGAGAACTTGGAGTATGCTTAGTGTAAGAGGACGTTTGAGACGAGGTTGTCTTGGATGCTTTTTAATGTGTAGCATATTTAATGAACTGAGCTCTTGGGGGTGTGTGTGTGTGTTAAGGACTGAACCATATTGCTGGCTCCTTGTGCCTGTGCAGAGAACAGGCTTCAATGGTTGGAGACCTTTCCGGTGGCTGCAGATCCTACAACAGGGCACAAGGACCATCTCAGCCTACACTGCCGGCCAAAGCACTGGGCTTTCTCCTGCAGCCTGTGTTGTGCCTTCTGGCTCTGGTCAACCTCGTAGAGGTGGTCACCTCTGAACCAGCACCTCAAGCATGGTGCTCAGTGGCTTTGGAGACCTTGATGTGTTGGATGTGGCACCAGTGGGGGCTTCTTGCCATGTGGTTTCTCACAGCCCTGGCAAGATGGATGTGTTTACTCTGGGTTTATTCTCTGCATTAAGGTTAATTACCTCTTACGTGTGTTCCTAGTTGTAGGGTGGTCATTAGAGACGTGTCATCCTGAAGCACGTGAACCTGTTGCGTTGGCTCTTCCATTTGTGAAGCGGCGTGTAAGAGCAAACTCCTCTTCTGAAATGCTCTCTCCAGCTCTTTCTTTCTTTGCTAGGCGTCATTTCCCTGTCAGAAAATATTTCAGACAGGGGGGATGTCTCTGTTTTATAGAGGCAGAGCTAATTTACACCTGAAAATCCAGACAGCAGCCCCGTCAGCCGCGTTAGCGGAGGGGAAGCAGGCTTGTGGTCTGGACTTGGAGCAGGCAGATGAATGTGAATATTTCATTAAGACCATAATCCACCTGCTCGGCCCCGCTCCTCCGGTCCTGCCTGCACCGTGAAGTGCAGCAGATGTTTTAAATAGCAGCTCTGGTGTCTGGTGTTTCCATCTTGCTTTACAGGCAGGAAAGATGGAGACCGAGGGTGATGTTTGCAGATCCTTTGCTTTTAGCCGTCTTTTCTCCTCTGTCTCGGTGCCGTGGTGGTGCCCAGCTCGCCCAGCTGAGCTGTGGTAGCTCTGCCACGTGCTGGCACCATCTCTGGAGGCTTGGCCCTGACAATTGTGGTCGTGCTTAGTGCCTTAGAAGTGAAGGTGCTTTGGAGGAGACGTGTTTGGAGCCAGTGCACTGGGGGGTTCATTGTGCAAGAGCCCTCTCCAGTGAATACTCATGGCCATGTCTACCTGGACCTAACCCCTTCCCAAGCTACTCCATCTTCTCCTGATTTGGTTGGGTCACAGCAAGCCCCTGGTCCCCCTCTGCCTTAATTTAGGAGTGGTGGCCCCAACGCCCAGCCCTTAGGAGGTGGCAGAGTCATCCATGCCATGAGCCACCCTGGTGCCCTGCCAGGCTCTGCCACTACTTTGTCATGGCTGTGCTTTAGAGGTGATTTTTTTCACTCTTATTTTCTGCTCTTGGGGACACCTGTACGTTTTTCCAGGGTGGTGTTGATTCCCTTTGGCGTTGCGGGACATTTGCTTTTCTTGTGACCTTCTGGGGAGGCCCTGGAGCAGCTTGTGGGTGCCCAGCAGCTGGTGGGGAGCAGGAGACTGGGTCCTTTAAAGGGGCTTTAGAGCTTTCATGCTCCTAGTTTGATCTTTTCGGGCACCTAGGATAGGTTTTGGAGGGGGTTTTGTTTGTTTTGGGGTTTTTTTGTTTATTTAATTGTAGTTTTCAACAGGTTGGTTGGGGCCAAGAGGGTGAGGGTGAGAAGGAGCCCATGGTTTTAGGGTCACCTCCCAATAAACAGTGCTAGAAAGCAAATATGAAGAAGTCTCTTGTGTGCTCCAGGCCCTGCTGTTGACAATACTGGTGTACTGACGTGTGTCCTTGCCGAGGTTAAATGTGATGGTAAATAGTATTGGAGATTCACATAGCAAAATTAGGGATCTTTCTGCTGGGTACCTTCAGAAGAGGGTCTCCACCAGGGACCTGTGCTTAGCTGGCAGGCCTGGTAGCTGGAGAACCTGGTCCATCCTGGTGGGCGTTGTGGACACATAGTGTTCTGTCCCTCTCACTTTTCTGGGGTGAGGGATGAAGCCACCACGGTCCATCAGAGCTGCTGATGGGTCAGGGACCATCGTGGGACGCATCTGCCATTGCCACCTCTGTTCCCCGCTCCCCCAAAGCCCCGTTCCTACCTCAGCAGGGGTGTTCCAGCATGGCTGGAATCCTGACCTTGGAAATGGGGCTTATTTCCTACCTGCGGGGAGGGTTTCCTTCTTAATTACAATCGTTGGCCAAGTGGAAAAGGGTACAGGTGGTGTGAGGCAGCGGAGGATGCTGTGAGCAACAGAGATACTGATAAGCATGGGAGGTTTGCTTTGCCTTCCCAAAGGCCAGGGTTGAGTTCGTTAGGTCCTTGTAGACATGGAACTTGGAAGAATATTTTTTTTAAAAAATAAATGGTTGAATTTAAAATGTCATTGATTTCTCTCTTCCCCCACCCTCCCTCCTAATTTAATCAATTCCCTACTGTGCTGTAAATTCCAAATGTGAATGGGAAATAATCCCACTAGTACAATAATTAGCATGTAACCAGCAGATGAGGAAAGCCCGAACTGCTGAGCTGATTGGTGAATGCTGACTGTTTTCTGAATTAATGTCAATAATCACATCTCCCATTAAAAAAAAGAAGACAGGGTGGGGAGGAAATATTAAATTTTCCTCAAGCTCAACGTAGTGACAAATGGTGTGTGCAGTGTAGCTGTTCTCCAAAACGAGAGAGGGAGGTTCTTGAAACTGAATTGCAGATACAAAGCATTGCTCATTTCAGTTGCTTTCTTTGGGGGGAGAGGAGGTGGAGGGTGAATAGAAAATGTAAGTCAAATATCCCTAATTTTATGTAGGGAAGTGACAGTAAATAGTCTACTGGAAGAAGACATTCCCTTGCTGAGGATGCAGAGGTAAGCCCACTGGAGACCACTCCTAGTGAAACGTGTTTCCATGTTTCCCACGTGTCCATCCAGCTCTGGGCTTTGAAGGGAGGACTGGAAATCAGGATTTGGATTTTAGAAATCAGGATCAATTTCAGAGCATCCAGGAGCTGGGCACACTCTCACCACAGGGATCTGTTTTCTGCCCTGCCTTTCTCCCCTGCTTTTTTTTGGGGTCAGTTCAAACCAAAGGTGGGTGGTTGGAGAAATCCTCCTTCTGCCTTGATACCTGCCCAGGCAGCCCCAGGAAAGGTCACCTCTGCAGGGCAGCCTGCCAGCTGGTGCAGTTACACGCCTGAATTCACTTTCAGTATTAGCAGAGATGATTTTCCCCTCTCCTGATGATGTTTTTCCCCTCCTGGGGCATCCACCGGCCGTGGCCACCTCACCCTCAGGACTCACTTCCCAGCAGCAGAGCATCAGGGATGTTGCTACCAGGTGTCGAACCACGGAGTCATTTTAGAGATGCTTTTTCCCTTGCAATTTAAACTTAATTTTAGCAACATTTGCTAAGTTGTGATATAGCTTGGTGCTGTAGACCTAACTATTTTATTTAGGAATGCTGAGACCCCAGCGCTGCGTACGGGGGTACCACGCTGCGCGGCACAGCTGAGAAATTCTGCTGGGTTTGATGGATTTTATTGAGGTTTTGGGTTTTTTTTCGTGGGATTAGGGCAATCAGAGGTGCCTGCGATGTGAAATGCTCACTCTGGCATCACACTCCCTATGTTTTTGGTGTGGGGAAGAGGAGCTGCCCGGAGCCAGCAGGGCGAGCATCCCTGGTGCGTGGCTTTCAGGTCATCTCCCTCCCAAAGGCTCAGGATACGGTGACTTTGTCAGATGTTATTTAAAAAAAAATGTAAAAAGAAAAAAAAAAAAAGGCCAGTCCAAGTGCTTTGAAACAGTATTTATTATTTTATAAACTGGAGGCCAGCACTCTGTGGGAAGGTATGCAAGCGGATCACCACGATATTTTCTTTGCATGTTTTCCTGATGTTAGAGACGGTCTCAAAGAAGTATCGCATTGTTTCGTTTCCCCTCCACACTTCATGTTTTTCTAAAAATAAAAGCTAATGTCAACAATCCTACAATAACGAATGAGTGAATGTGCACGTCCTGCACTCCATTAATTTTTTTTTATTGGGTTTGCTTTTTTTTTTTTTTGGTGAAAAGCAAGATTTAGCTGGTAATCACATTATGAGCCGTGGATAAAAATGTATCTTTTAAACCACCTCACTGATGGCTTTTTCATTTTTGCCTTTTTAAAATGCCATTCATCAGGTTAGAGACTGAAAATACTCTAGCTAACCAGGGAGCAGAGACCGAGAAAAGTCACTTGAGGTGAGTAAACAAGTTGGCTTTTTTTTTTTCTTCTATGAAAGCCAAAAAAAATGTCCCGCTGCTGCTATGTGTGTTAAGGGTACCTTAAATACAGAGTTTTCTTCGGTGCTGACAGGCATCCCAGACGCCTTTTATAACAAACCTCTGATTAGCTCAGTAACTCCATAGGTTTTCTGGATCAATTTGGGAATGTTGCACCCAAAAACCTAGGGAGAATATATTTTCTGCGACTGATGGGTGAACCAAATTTAGAGCTGGACCTGGCGAGCGTGGTCCCTAGTGATGTATTTATAGGGATGCTGCTGCATGATACAGTTCCAGGGTAAAACTCTGCATTTTGGGAAATACATCCTGAATGCCTTGGTGTGGATTCCCAAATCCAAACCCCAGCTGAGGTGGTTGGACTTGGGTTCGGCTGGTGGCCAGCTCCTGCAGGGCCTTCGCTGTCTCCTGAGCTCTGGCGCTTGGGTTGAAGCCCGGTGCTCAGAACCAGGGACTTTAGAGAAAGTCTTGGCCTTTTAAAGAAAAAAAGGCTTCCAGAGTTTCGCAGTTATGGAGAAAACCTGGAAAATGGGAGTTCTTGGGCAGGGAAGGGTAGGGAGATGTCCTCCTCATACCACCATGTGTTAGCCTGTTGATTTTTTCCCAGTATCCCAGACTGGGAGCCAGTGCTGTGGCGTTGGGGGTTTGACTTATGGTTTCAGAAGTTGGCGTGGCTGATCCTGGCAAGTTGATTCTTTTCTCCTCCGCTTGTTTATTTCTTTCCCCCCCTTCATTTTAATACCGTCTCCTGGGAGATTCCAGCTGAAATCTATTCATTGCTGAGATGTTTCTCTCTCCTTGAGCCGTGGATGCCGCGTTGGGTTTGGCCGTGACGTGTTTCTGGCTTGGAAGGGAAGAGCAGCAGGACAGAGGAGATGTGCTTGCTGTTGGGTGTGTGTGTGTACGTCCCTGGGAAGATACCCCACACGTGTTACACACTCCTTGTGAGGTGGGCTCAGCCCCTCTTCTACAGAAACAGCAAAGCTCAATTCATGCCACCAGGGCTTGTCCTCCTCCATCACGACCTCCATCTCCCAGGCTTTGGTGGATCTGCCTTGCCACGCTACAGGGCGTCAGGTCATATTTCCATTTATATTTCCATTGCAAACTTAAATTAGAGGTTTGTGAGACTGAGCTGATGCTCAGGGATAACAGCGGATGGCTTTCTTTTGGTGCAGAAGCTCTTGGAGACATCTGGTATGTGCTCAGGGATAGGGAGAGATCGTAAGGGCAAGGGTGGGGAGATGTGGGGGTGAGGGAAGGCAGAACAAGCCCTCCTGGTGGTTTTTTTTTTTGGGGGGGGCGGGTTTGACAGAGTTAAGTGGCTAGATTGTGGACACGTACCCTGTCCAGGCAAGCAAAGCATCCAGGTTCAGCAGAGCTCCAAAGTCCACATTTCTAGCCATGTGGGACCTCCATGGCTCTGCCCATGTGTCGTTGGGCACTGGCTGGAGGATGCTGTGGCACTGGGGACAGCCACTGTCCCCACTTGGCAAAGCATGTTTTCTGATGGCGCTTCCATGGCTGAAGTTCCCAGCGTGGTTCTCCCCCCAAATTATCTGGAAGTCACCAGGGAGACTCTGCAAAATCTTGAAGTTAGGTCAAGTCAAGTGATAATCCATCAGAGGTTCCCTCTGCTTAGTCTTCAGCCCTTGAAAATCTGGATCACGTTTGCGCTCCCTCTTGGGAGCTGTTCTCCAGAGTTGTGTCCAGGCATCCTTTTTATTTTTTTCCCTTTTTCCCCTGTTGAAATCTGAGGTTCTCTCAACCCCGAGAGCTGACACTTCTCTTACCTGATGCTCCAAGCAAGAGCATCTTTTCTTTTCTTTCTCCAAGTATTTTGAAGCTCGTGATAAAAATGGTGAGGCTTTGGCAGTGCCACTTTGGGTGCTGTTTGTGTGCCAAACCCTGCTGAATACCTCTTTTTATCGCAGATTTGTAACAGTAGCTGTTGGAGGGGGAGCTTCATGGAAGAAGTGCTTTCAGAAGAATGCTTTTATAAAGGAACACTGTCCTGCAAAATAAAAAAAAAGTGCCTTGCTGGGGGGAAGGGAACCCCAAACCCAACATTTTTCTTGTGTTCATGTTGCAAAATTTGCCCATCGATTTGGGTGAATAAGGTTTTGTTCCCATTTCTAGACAATTTTGTTTGTCCTCTTTGTACAACTGAGCACTGTTGTGCGGGGTTTTTTGGGGGGGAGAAGAGGGGGAAAGATACTTAGATTCAGACTAAGAAATACCAAAAAAATTTCTTGTTTTGTGTGACCAGGCAGGTCCCTGCAGGAGCTGGGATTGGGACACGATGGGCAGTTTGCTCCGACGGGGCTCGTTTGTAACGGGAAGAGCAAAGATGGGTCCATTCATCTGTTCCACCTCAAGCAGAAGGGGAATTTGAGGAGAAGACCTGGTGGGAGGGTTTCTGAGCAGCAAACGTAGTGTAAGAGAGGATGTGTTGCCCCCGGGAGGGGTCTGTGGGGTGCTCAGCTCTTCTGTCTGCTCCAGGTCCCACCGACCCTCCCTTTATGTCCACAGCTGAGTTGAGCTGTTTCTGGTCTCTGCAAGAGCCAGCTGTTTCTCAGTGGCAGAAACATAAAGCTTGTCCTCCCGTGTGTTTGCCTGGCAATTAAAAATGATTTTCCTTTTCTAAAAGGATTTTTCATGGGGAAAACCTGCTCTGAAGTCTCACTGGTGTCTGAAAGCGTTTTGGCTGCTGCAGTTACAGCCACCACCTGAGGATGCTCTTGCTGAGCACCAACCCCCCCACACACTCTTCTCCATTTTCAGTTTGGGTTTGGATCGTCAGCTGCTGTTCTTAAGTAGCCATTTACTCTCTTTCCCATATCTTTGGCACAGAAGCAAGAGGATAAAACATTAAAAGAGGAATGTGATAATAATCCTGTAAGAATTGACAGAGGAATTTGGCAGCGGCTGCAGCCTCTGAATGTAAGACATAATATTTTATTCATTTTTTTAGAACGATTAGATTTCAAGCTGACAGTTTAAATGACAAATCACCTTAAAAATATATTGTGGACGGTGTAAAAACTGTCAGTGTGGTTTTTCATTGCTGACTGTGGTGTTTGCAAGGTCTGTGCACCAAAAAAAATAATAGGATCCTTTGGCTTTGGCCAAGGAAGCTGCTTGTGGAAGCTGAGAGCGATGAGGTCCCTTGTATTCATTTGCATTATAATAGTCTCATCACTGCCGGCTCCCAGGCTTTTTTATACCTGATTTAAGTGCAGTCTTGCCTGTCCTGGTGTGTTCAAGGGGACTTTTTTGGTCAAAGGGAGTCTGTTTTTTTTTGGTTTTTGGGTTTTTTTTGAAAAAGCTTGCTTTTGCTTTTGTTGTCCCTGTGCTCCCACAAACTGTGAATGGGACCAGCTGGAAGGCACTGGAAATAAGGGCAGAGGAACTGCTCAGAAATGTTATTGAGTGTATTGACTGTTTAGATACGTTATTCAGCATGGGAAGCAGATCCCAGGGGACTGGTAGAGTTCCCCATCCTAGAATATCCCAGCCCACAGCGGGAGCTGGAGGAAAGGATGCAGGAGCCGCGGCTTCCCACGTCCTGCGGGATGCTCTGGCCTTGAGATTTTTGGACAAAAGGGAAACCGGTGCTCTTCTGTTTCAGCCGAACTAGATAATCATGCAGGTGATCAGAGCCTTGTATAAAATATGTAAAAAGGTGATGATTTCTGCTCTCAAATAATAGGCAGTAACATTTAGGTAGTTGTGCGCCCTGTGGTCCTCGGAGCATCCTTCTGGCAGTGAAATTAAAATGAAGGGAGTGGGAGTCTGCTCTGTGGCTTCCTTTTCTTTCAGCAAGAACCTTAACTGTTGTTTGCTGAGCTTTAATGCTTGATACTGAGTATGCCTCTCTTTTAAAATCCAACCTCAATAGGATTTAAAATTTTTGCAACTCTGCAATAGGAATTTTTAGCTTAACGAGACTATTCCATAATTCCTTCTCCTTGCAATGGAAAAAATTACTTAAGGCAGGCATGAACTGGGCCATGTCTCTATCTGCTTGTAAATTCTTAGAGATTGGGCATAAAACTCGTCTCTCCTTAGCTGAAAATAAACATTCTGGAGTAGATAAGTGTGTAGCGCAGAGAGCTGGAGCTTCAAACCACTGCTCTGAACAAACCTGAGTTGTTTGGCTCTAGATAAGAGAAGAGTGAGGGAGGAAACCTATCTTCAGGTGCCTGCAAGGGAAAGTGGTGTTTGCTTTCTGCATTCACGGGGGATAGGGCAAGAGGTCACGGTCCTAAAATTGTAGACAAAAATGTTCAGATTAAATATCGACCAGTACTTTCCCTAAAAGTGACAACTGGATTTGTTGGTCTGAAGAGCTTCTGTAGCGTGGCTTGTGGAAAACGGGAATGGCTTGGAAATACCTTTCTGATATTTCTTGACGGTCATTCTTGTGTGCAGTTTATTCCTCTGCCAGTGGGAGTTGTCTCGGTGCTTTCCTGTGCTCCCTTCGTACAGCGCTGGCGTGGAACGAGAGGCTGGAAAGGGTTGTTTTCAGTCTAAAATAGATGAGACATGACAGATGATGTTCTGGGGCTTAAATTTTCGGGTGCTTAAAAAGATTGAAGTGACTAAAGATAATGTAAGTTTGTGTGCCTCTCCACAAAAGCGGATGTTGGCTGGAAATATTTTATACTCTTTGATTCTAAAATTGAATGTTGTGGATGGTAAATTGTATGACCTGCCTCTCTCAATGATGCAGCCTTTCCTGGACACGGGTTCTCTTGAGGCAGAGAGGAGGCGTGAGTGATGTTGCCTTCAGTATAGCTGCTGCTTTAAAGAAATTTCAGTAAAGCCAAGTTCCCAGCTCTGTGTGTATACTGGAGAAATAGAAACAGCCACTTTAGAGATCCTAAATGGTAGCTTGTCAGTCCTTTAATTGTACCTTAGGAATGGGAACCTGTTTAAAACAGCATCCCACACGCAGCGGAGCCTGCAGGGCCGGATGGGCTCTGCTGGGCTGGCTCAGGAGGTCCCACGTGGCTGAGACATGTTTCCTCCTCGAGCATCCTTTGCAGGTCAGGATCCTGTTATGCAGCATCCTCTGCGCACTCTTTCCTCCAGAGGTCTCATCAAACGTGCCAGTCTGATGCCAGCTTCCTTTTTTTTCCCCCTGTAGTTTTCTAGTCAAGGGCAAGGGACAGACCTGTGCAAAGTGCGAAATCTCAGGCCAGGTAAGAGAGTTCGTTCTTTCTTGGCTGCAGCCATGCATCACTGTACATCACATTTTTTGTGGTCAATCCAAATAGATTGACCTGGGAATCGAGATATAAATTATTCCTTGCTGCATATGACACCTGAGACCACCTGTGAGAGCTGCTAAATCACAGTGGTTGTTGTAGACTGCACTGGGGCTCTCATTGAATAGAACCCAAAGATGTGTTTTGCGGTGGGTGCTGTGGTGCAGAGCAGCACAGTGAGGAAACCTTGCCATATTCTTGGCTTTTGGGGCAGAAGGTCCCATGGACCACAGGAAAATCCACGTGGGCAGTACTGGAAGGTGTCCATCTCTGCCGAAGTCCTGGGAGCAACCCGAAAAGGTGAAGCATCACCCAAAGCGTCCCCTTTAGGAACTAGCAGGCAGGGGAATTGTTTTTGTCTTTTTCCATATCATTTTGCTCTTCCTCAGCCCAGCCTCCTGTGGGACAGAGTGCTGAGAGCTGGGTTCCGGGCTGCCTTGTCTCCCTGTGTTAGTATCAGATTGAACTGGCTTCAAGGAGGCTTTGTTCTGGGACAGTATTGTTCCCTTCCCTAACACATCCAAAAAAAAAAACCAACCAAGAAGAGAGCTCAGAGCTGTTAGAAAAAATAAATAAAACTGAGATAGGGTTACCAGGTGAAAGGAAAACAGGATAAACTCTGTTCTTGAGACTTTGCAGCGGTTTTGACTTTTAAATGTATAGACCCTCAGCGGTCCCTGCACAGGGTGTTCCTCCCTGCTCACGAGCCTGCTGTCCTGGATGGTTCAGGCGCCAGGGTTTTAAATGCCCAGATATATGAGGATGACTTTATTCTGAGTCGAGTCTGATATTTGGGGGAAATATTCTCCATTCTTGAGCTGTTTGCAGGTTTTGAGCCACTCAGCCAAGCCTGAGGGAAACCAGAAGGCTTGGAGAAGGATGGTGGTGGCCTGGTGACCATGGTCAGTGGTTCCGGCAGAGAGTGGAAATCTCTGAGATGGAAAGATCAGAGTGTATCGTGGCTGTTGGAGGCTGGGATTTTAATATCTGAAAGAAGTTAGGAAAAAAGCGTGCCTCGCTTGTCCTTGCTGCTGTTCCAGTTTCAGAGATAAGCAGCTGAACTGTTTGCCTCTGCCCCAGCCTTCTCCTACAGTATTTTACTTGAAGCAGCATCTTGAGGCAGTTCAGGGAGGAGCTGCCAGGGTGATAGTGGCTCCCGGTGCCAAATCTGCAGGGTTTCAGAACAAGGCTTTGGGAAACTCGGGTTTTTCTCTACCTCCAGCTTAAGTTTCTATTTAAACCTCCTTTAATTTCAGGAAGCGTGAAGCCGCCCAGGCTGCTGTGATCGAGGTCACTCTTCTTAATTTAGGTACTTCAAGGATCACAAAATCTTGTTTGTTAAAGTCTTAGGCGTATGTTGGATCCCTACAGGACTGCGTGAGTGATATTAAACCTGCCGTAGCAGAGGGAGCTCCGAAAATAAAGGGAGAGGAGGAATAGTGCTGTGGAAGGAGGAATGGCAGCTAAGCAGCCGGGGCCGTGCTGTTGCCGCTTGGTTTGGGAGACGATGGTGTTGTGCAAGTCACACAAACTGCTGGAATAAAAACCCACTCCATCAGCAGTCTTCATGTTTGCTTTTCTTAGATGTTAAACTTTTTCTGGCATAGAAAAGATTGTCACCTGTTACATCAAGGTCCCAGCGTTCAACACTGGGAGCGTGTTGAAACCCAGTTGGTTCAGAATAAGCCTGCCCTTCGTTTTAGGGGAGGGGGAAAAAAGAAAAGCAAGGAAAAAAAGAAAAAGCTGTGGCATCTAGCAGGCATTTAAAGCATTTATTCTTGTTCTCTGAGCTCTTGTGATTTGCCAGACTCAGGGCTGAATTTTCTCCCAGTTTTGTGCTCGGTTTGCTTTTCCTGTGAATTAAATTAGGAAAATAATACACAGCAAATAAGGGAGAGGACTGCATACAGCAGCCAGCACCGTGGGTCTGGGGAAAGCTTTCTCCAGGCTTGGCTCTGCAGCAGGGAGCGTTGGGACACCTGAGAGAAAACCTTTATGAGTCCTTCAACACATTCCTTTGCCTTTTTTCTTTTTTTTAATTTATTATTTTCTTTTTCTTTTTTAACTCCTGCTGGGGTTCAGTCTGTGCCACTGCAGCCAGAGTGGAGGCTTCTTGTCTACAGGGTTTTGGATGGGCTCAGGGAGAAGTTGTAATGTGTCTGTGCTGGGTACTTGGTGAAATCTCTCCGTGCTGTTTATTTATGTATTTTAATGAAAGAAACTCTCTGGTTGTGAGCAAAGGGTATGGTCACTGGGATCCAACCTGAACAGCAGGGCTTTGGCAGGGGACTTTAGCCTGAGCACACATGCTGGCTGGAGCACAGAGACACCTGGGACATGTTGCTGGGGGAGGAGAACCTGTCACTGGCCACGCTCTGGCAGGACCCACTAACGAGCCTAAATTTTCCTTTACTCAGGAATCACAACTTAAATTTCCTTTTTTTTTTTTTTTTCTTTTTCTTTTCATCCTTGTTACCAGCTCCATCTCACCCTTTTCCAGGGTGACTCTTTGTTTTTCAGAACGCTGTTTTCTCCCCCAGTCTGAACTTAATCCCAGAAATCCACTTGGCTGGGTACCCCTTTAGATGGTTAAGTTTAGAAATTATGAAATCCGTTGGGCTGCCTCTGCTGCTTCTCCGGGGATGAGGGAATGGGGACTGGACGGCAGCAGAGGAACATGGAGGGGAGAGAGGAAGCCCAGGGCTCCAAGCAGAGCTGCAGGTTATATATAGCCGTCGGGGTGCTGTGATTGCTTCTCTAAATATGTTCTTGGCCAGTTGAGATTTCCCATCTTGTTAACGAACCAAGCCCCTGAGTGGTGGCCAGGAGCCGAGGAGCTCCATCCTTGGTCTCCAGCACGTCAGAGCTGGGAGGTTTTCACTTTTACTGGTTTGAGAGCAGCACAGTTGATTGCTTGGCGATTAATTCAGCATACTTGCTTAACTTCTGATAAACAATTCCTTTATTAATGGAGTGGGGAAAACATCAGAGGTGCGTGTTCTGAGATGCTTCAGTGAGGATGCACTGTGGGAGCACAGCGGGGCTGGGAGACCCCTTACACTGATTTATTTTATTAATTTTTGTTTTTTTACTTATAACCTTTACTCACCAAGGGTCGCCTTCCCCTCTGGAGGTGCAGCAGTAATTTTTGGTGTGACGTCTTCTCTTCCAGCCCTGAATCCTGGCGCAGTTGAAGGGACTACAGGCATTTTAAGGATGCTTGTGAGCACAGAGGAGGAACTGGAGAAGGACAGGCCATGCAGGTAGGTCGCTGCTGCCACCTTGGACTCCACAGGCAATCTGGACCACGCACCTTCCTGTCTTACGTAGCCTGGGCAGAGAAATGTGGGATGTTTCAGTGTTCTGCAGGGTTCTCCCCTGAAGGCTTCTTCTAGCCCCTTGGCTGAAATAAATGATGGTGCAATGGTTTGCTCCGTTAACCTTTGAGCCCTGCTCTGCTCCATGCTCAGCACATGCCTTGGGTTATGCTCCCAGGTGTCCTGGAGAAGGGGGTGATTTTTTTTTTTTTTGCTTCTGAATGTCACACTTTGAACGGGACAGAGTTGAAATGTCCTGTGTGTTTGTGCTCTTCTCCTGGCTGCTGCTCCTCTGTCTTTGTGCTAGACCACTGATGTACTTTTTCCCCACCCCTAAGAACCTATATAACTTTCTAAATGTTCATCTATCCCATCTTGTGGATGAGGAGTCAGGAGAGCAACTTATTTTTTTCTCCTTGGCTTCTTGGGATGCAGCAAGTGTGCTTGGAAGTACCTCTGGTTTTCCATTATGTTGTTCCAGATTTTTGAAGAAGAAATTGGGTTTTGTACCAACTATTTTATTTGTAGGTAAATGAAGCTCTATGGTTAAACCTTAGTGAGCAGACTGGTGGAGAATTCATTCACCCAGTTTATGACTGTGTGATAAACGGCAGTATCCCTGTGGAAATAGGGATTTTCATACCCTCCAGTGATTTCTACCCAGCCTGTGGCGTGCCTGGAGACTGCTTCTTTCTAGACTTTATTAAATAATCAGTTTTGGGAGTAGAATGACTAGGCTGATGCTGTTTGCTGTAGCTTTCCTGACACAATTCCAGTTCTGCAGGCTAAATCCAGCCTGTTAAACGGGTAGGAGTAAACCAATGGATCCTGCTGCAGCACACGATGTGCCGGGATCCACCTGCGTCCTCAGCCTCCCGAGAGCTGTCCTCCTTGAAGCTGCCTCAGTTACTTGCATCCTGGTGGGTCCTCAAACCCCTTATGGCAGTAACCTTGCAAACACAGCCAACGTTGTTGCTCTCTGTGTTGTCTTATCTCCATCTTATAGATGGAGAGCTCGGCAGGAGAAGAAGGGTAAAGCTTCTGTAGCTTCACTCTGCTTTGGTAAATGGAGTCAGGGCCTCTTGGAAGGGAGAATAGGGAGAGGGGAATTAAATTTTATATCCCTTGGTCTTTGCCACTGAAAGATAATAATGCATTTGGATGCTTTGTGTGGAAGGTCACTGGGTGAGTGGGAAGGATTCCTTCGTGTTACATCTGCAGAAAATAATGTGGTTTATTACTCAAGGGCTTGCACCCAGAGACAGATGGTGGCATTGCAGCCACATGTGTCACCCTCCCTGCCTGCTCGCCGTCCTGCGCTGGCACACGCAGGCTTTCCAGCGTCTTCCTAGGGAGCTTTAAGAACCAAACTCGGCTCTCTGCTCTAGGACTTGGCCCATTTTTTCTCTCCCCTCCTCTGGTGTCCTCTCCCCTCCCAGTTCATTTGTTTTTAAAACGATTGTGCTATTGTGTGCATCAATATGCACATAGCCTGTCTTGTTTTTCTCTTGGACTGAAAGTGTAAAGCAAATCTGTTTATGGTTTTGGTGAGCTAATTCTTCCCCACCCTGGACTTTTAAATAGACTCTTTCTTTACCAAGCTTGCCGAGCTTGCAGGATGTATTGAAGTAATGGGAAAAATATGTTGTGTGTTAACCTTCCTTTTTGGTAAAACTTTGTTTACAACACCCTATTCCTAGCAGTGCGTTTGGGAAGGTACATATCTGGATGCTGGAGCCAGTAGAAGACTTTGAAATAGGAAAACAGGGATTTAGTGCATTCGGGGAGGAAATGTTTTGAGTTTTCAACTTTCAACACTTGGGTTGTGGAACAAGATCTAGTGAGCTGTGCTTAGTTCTCCCTTCAGTTACTGAACTTCCCTTCCTCCCCTGCAAATCCCGGTTCTCAGGCTCGGCTGTGCCCTGGGCTGTGTGTTGCCTTCAAACAGGCTCTTCCAGAGAGCAGTTCTTGACCCGGACCTTACAGATAAAGGTAAGAGCAGCAAGGAATGCTCTTGGCCCCTAAACAGTCCCTTGGGTTAAGGGCTCAGCGTGTCACTGCTGTGTTGGAAATGTTATTTTTAACCTCTTAATTTCATCCTTCCTAGGAATCGATCTCAGACCTGTCTGTTTAGGTTTAACAGCCTTTTCTACATCCTTGTGGGGGTTTGCAGTGTGTGGTCCAGCTCCATTCACAGCATTTTCAGTAGGGTGTTTTGGGTGCTGGGAGGCAGAGCTGGGTTCTGCTCTGGGAGCACTGGTGAAGCCCAGGGGATGGCGGTGTCTGGCCGGTGGCTTGGCTCGCAGCACTTGTGCAGGAGCTCTCCTACAGCCTGCCCCTCTGCTGTGCCTCCTCTCCTCAAAACCTGGGCTTTGCTAGTATTTATTTCTACTGTAAAATTATGATCTGTTTGTTCCTGGCCGTGAGACAGGAGCTCTGCGTGGAGGTGGCCATTACACGTGCAAATGCACTTCTCCAGCCCAAGCTTTGTGGGGCAGATGTTGGCTTGGCTGAGGCCTCTGGGTGCTCCTGTTAACATAAATAAGCAGGAGCAGGATTTCAAAGCAAGGAAATTTTTGACATAGTTGATGTCACGCCTCTTCAGCCCTGTGTTTAGGGCCCATGGGTCTGGAGGCCCACAGCTGCTAGTTTGGTCTTGTTCCTAATAACCTGCTGGAGGTGCTTCTGCTGGGCTGGTTCTTGCAGAGGGTTGAAGGGCTCATCCTGACCAGACAGCGTGGTTGTACTGAAGATAGCATCTGTGGTGTGAAGAGCACCAGCCAGGTGCTCTGCATGAGATCTCTGGTCCCAGCTACAGCATTGACCACGTTCCTCACCAGGGTTTATGGTCAGGTCTTGCAGAGTGACAGCAAGGTCTTCTGGTGAGTAGCCTTAAAGGAACATGGGCTAGGGCAGGGTTATCATGCTCAAAGAGCTCTAGTCAGCTGTTCCACCAGCTGTTTTTTGAGCTGATGGAGTTTGGTCCCTGGAAAAGGCGGTGGTTGGGGGTCAGCACTGAGTGATGCTCGTCATTGCCCAAGCAGGTGGTCGTGGCCCTGAGCGTGGAGCTGTGAAGCTGTTCTGGGATCTGACCACAGTCATCTACCCTCTGTTTTCATTTTCCTGTCTCCCCAGTCACTGTGTAACTGTAAAGTTGACCCAGCTCGCAGCTCAGATGCTGTTCTCCTGATGCCCTTGCATCCCCTTCCCCTCATCCCTCCCTCTCCCCACTTGTATTTCTTATTGACCTGTCTGCTGAGGGCATGTACACAAGACCGGTGTGGCACATTAAATGCCTCGTACACAGAAAGATGAGGCCACTGGGTGCTTAAATGCTGCATTAATTTCTTAGCTAGACCTGTACTAACTGTTTTGACTCCCCCCCTCCTCTGTGCAGCCCGTGTTGTAGGGTGTGAAAAGCAAATTCCATCCTGTGTGGCCCTTTCCGAACCTCTTGCCCAACACTTTCCTTCTTTGTCAGCAGCTGAAAATTATCTGGGTGCTGTAGATATCCATGGATGTGGTTTGATTGCCTGTTGTATTAAAAATTGCCTCTCTGTCAGAAGGATTTGGGTTTTGCTGTTCCTTTTTGCGTGGGCTTCTCCCTGTGCTGGGGATGAGCATCGGTGCTGCAGCCTGGGCTCTGCTGTTCTTCTGGGGGCTCCATGGCCAAGGAGAGCTGTCCCTTAGGAAGCCGTTGGGCTGCCAGGGAGGTGGTACTCCTGGGGCTTTCACAGTGGCCATCCCCATCCCTACCTGGATGCTGCCGAGGTGCCTTCAACCAGCCTGGTGAGGGTACCCTGAGAGTATGGGAGGCTCCAGCAAATGCTGTTTCTGGTCTGTGGATGGACTGGGGTATGCTGAGGGATGCTGTAGGCAGATTTTCTTTAGGAAGGCAAAGAACTGTGCCTGTGGCCCATGGAAGCGTGGGTAAAGTCCATGTGGTTGTTTTTGTAGCAAGGCAAAGCTGATGGCACACGGGGTTCAAGGGGAGGCCTCGTGCAAAGGCTTTTTGCTGTTTGGCTCAGCGCTGAGGCTGAGGCTGTTTCATCCAGAGGTATTTTTGAATGAAGCTGCAAATCCAAGGTGAAACTCGGGAGCTGGTAAGCTCTTACTTACGGGAGGCCACCCTTCAAAACAAAGTGATTAAGTGGGGAGGAAAAACACCTCCTTATCTCCCAGCTTGATCTGGAGCCCTACAAGCACTTTGGTGGTTCATCTGTCTGCAGCGCTCGGGGAGTTGTCTGTTCCAGCACACCGAACGTGCTGCAAGTTTTATTGTATTTTATTTTATTTCCAAAGCAACCCTTTGAGCATGTTGTGCTGGAAGAGAAACTTGTAATAATTCTCTGTGCTGATGTAATCAAGCACAATCTCTTGGCAGTGCTGTTGTATGCAAGCCAGGAGGATTTCTGACTGAAGGTGACTAATTAGAAGGATGATATCTGATAAATAACGAGACTGGGGACTCATAAGTCCTGGGTTCAATTACTTACTTTGCTATAAGCTTCCTGTGACCTTGGGCAAGTTATTTAAGATTGTTCTGTGCCTCATTTCCCTTTTTTTAATATGCTGGTGACAGCATTTCCCTTCCAGCCAGGAGCTGTGGCGGTGGGAAGGCAGTCCGTACCCTTTCCTATAGCTGGTGCCTGAAGAACCTGGATGGAGTCGAAAGTATGACCATCTCATGGGTCTTTCTTCTGTTCTCCTGGGGAAAAACAGAACAGGATGATACGTTTAAATGGTTTTATAGGTGGTAGATGCCCCATCCCTGGAAAAGTTCCAGATCAGGGGCTGTGAGGAACCTGATCTAGTCAAAGATGTCCCTGCTGATGGCAGGGACCTTTAAAGGTCCCTTCCAACACAAACCATTCTAGGATTCTCTAACTGCTGGCAGAGGAATAGAGGGATGAGGAGAAGATGCCAGGCAACGAGGGGGTGTCTCGCAGCAACTTCCTAACGCAGATGGTCCCTGGTGGACAGTTTTAGGACACCTGTGTGTTCTGGGGAATGGCGAGTGGTGTGCTGCTCGCTGGAACTTAATATCCTCCTGTCAGCAAGGCTTGGCTGGTGAGGAGCTGCAGTCCTGTGGGACCTTACCCTCACCTTTTAAGTTCCATAAGTGGGCATCTTCTTCACAAGCAGCTTTTCACCACTCCCCAGTGTTTGCCAGGGGGTGAGACTTGTGCCTGATTTTAGAATGGGGGAGAGGATGAGGAGTACAGATGGGAGCAGCTGGCCCTGGATTTTGCATGCTGCCCCTTGCCATTGCCAGGTCCTTTTGATGTGAAAGCTGATGGTCTAAAGAACCTCAAGAAGAATGGTAGTGTAGCTCTTCGGTGTTTTGGACAGTGCTGCAAACCACTTTCCCAGCTGTTGCTGGAAGGTAGGTAGATAGCATTAGTCTAGGGAGAGTTCACTCAATGAACCCTCTTGCTCAGCTGCTCTGCCTGATCCTGGCCTCTTGGGTACACAGCTTGATGCAGGGTTTTCTGTGATTGATCTTAAGAGCATGACCCTTGCAGGGTTTGGCTGTGAAGGTACCTTGTCTGCTTCTGGCATGATTGGGGACGAGTCCTGCAGACAGTGAACGCTTCTTCGCCTTGCTCCCCCACTGCTGGAGATGTTTATTCGCTTAATCTTCTGTCAGCAGGTGGGTATGGAAGGTTCCTGCTCCCCTTGGCTTTATCCAGTGTGACACGCTGTCATTTTGGTGCGGTATCACCGAGATGTTTCCAAGTCTGCTCTCTCCCAGCTCAAGAAAGAAAGCAGGTGCCTGGAGGTCCATGTTCTGCTGACTTGGCTACGGTTTGGGCTGCTGCCCTAGAAGTGAAAGGCACCGTCGTGCCATGACCCTGAGCCAGCTGGTCATTCCCATTCCTGTGTTTGCAGACTGCCTGCTGACACAGCAGAAATGTTATTTTTGTAATACGGCCCCCTGTGCTGAGTCCCCCTGCAGTTTAGTTTTATCCTGCTGTTTTATTAGTGATGTTAAGCAGAGTTAATAATATATTCGGTACCATTCCCCCTAATGATGATGATGAATGTTTTAGACTGCTGTAATGAGATCACCTTTTGTTTCTTCCTGAAAAAGTAGGAGGAAGTCTTGATTTCGGTTTCTCTGAGGTTACAGCATCAGGCTGTGATGCTTTTGGTGGTGTAAATCAGGAATATTTCTGTTAATGGTGGTATGCCTTGCAGTGAGAACTTTTCCACGTTTGCTTGAAGGGCTGGGAAATTTCAGGTTCCTGAAAAACAACTTTTCTCCAAAGGCTTCAGGTTAAATTGGCTCTCATGAAGTGAGAAGCTTCAAACGGGCAAACAGATTATTTATTTTTTTTTATTTCCTCTTATTTCACTTCATTCCTTGATTTTTCCCTTACTCCCCAGGAAGGATGTTGTTCCCATCCTGCTAGTCCCGCACCTAGTCTTGTCTAACTCACGGGTGGGATGGTTTCAAGAGGGCAACATGCAGCGGCTGGCTCTCCTTTAAGCTGTAATGACAGAACTCAGGCACAAATCCTTTCCCTTTTTTCTTCCATCACTCCCCTTTGTCACTTGGCTGCGTGTCTGATTTGGGCAAATGAAGTAGCTATTAGTAAACTCTATTTGCTGTTGTCTCAGGAAGGGACAAAAAATTTTGGGACCAGGCTACTTTTTCCTTCCTTTTTTTTTTCATTTTTGAGCATTTCTTCTGGATTTTTTGAAAGGAGTGTAACTCAAGGATCTCTGTAAATGACACAAGTGGCCAGAAAGCTGTTCTGTACCCGTGCAGCAGAAAGGAAAGAGGAGCTGGGTACTCACAGGCGGCTTTGCTTGCCTGGTGAAGAATTGATGGGAGCTCTTTGCGGCGAGTGGGAGAGTTGGTGGAGATGTCCTCCAGCAGTGCCTCCAAGCTGCAGTTGTTACGTGTTTCTGTGGCACCTGTAAAGGCTCCAAAATAGGACAGTGGAGAGCCAAGCCAGCAATGCAGCTCAGCAGTGACCTTAATTCTGCGCAGAGCTCTCCGGAAAAGCCAGTGGTGTCGTTCTTTCAAGGATGCTTTCAAGGTGAGGCAGCACCTGCTGGTGGGGACGGGACCAAGGTTCGTATCCTGCTGATAAGATGGGAATGAGACCCAAACACGGGTGGCAGGAGCCCCTGGGTTGGCACTTCCATCACTGTGAGAACCCAGAGCTGCCCTCTTCTCTGCAGGACTGTCCGAAGCAGGCAACGAGCTGGGGAGGTGAGGTGGTGGCAAATGTCTCTGCATTTCCATGAACAACATTAAATAGTTAGAAAATTCATTTAATACAGCTGTTGAAGATGTACTAGTAACTTCACACCTGGCTGCACACACGGAAAGCAGGGATTTCCTCAGGTTGTAATTTCTACGGAGATATTTTTGAAGCCTATGGCCAAGACCTGAAGATAGGCTTGGTATGGCTTGGCAGTAATTGGGCAGTATTTGCATAATGACAGTAATTTCCTTGTTCGTATTTCCTAAATTTGGTTTGTAAGACCGTGCTGCAATGCGACTTAAAGCTGTAAGTATTTGTCTCTGTTAGCAGTTGGAAAAGTAGTATTAGCTGTGACTCTTTACAGAAATAAGTGTTCAGTGTTGGAGCTAAATTGAATAATATGGTGGTGTTCGAATCTTAATCTTCCAAATAGCTCTCTTAAGTTCGCTGCACTGATGTCTGAAAGGCTTAAAAATAATAAACTCCATTGTACAGAGCTTTGAATACAGAGTGGAGGCTTAGTAATTGCTGGCAGTTCATGGGTAGACTCGCTAACACATGGTGAGGAAGCAATTCTCCCAGCACACCTCAATCTTGTAAAAAGAACCTCCTCATATCAAGGCCTTATGATCCACAAATTAAAGAGCACATCAATATTTTGAATGAAGGCTTGCGGGGAACCTCAGTCCAAAACTCCAAACCCTTTATTTGGACCATCACGCCATTTAAAAACACCTCTTGTCCTCCTCCTCATTCTGCTGAAAGGTGTTTCCATCCCCCAGCTACGGAGCAGGGTGGGTGGAGTGGACTGGTGAGCTTGGGAGATTCCACCAGTTGGCCATTGGCAGAGAGCTGAAGTCCTGAGCCCCCATCCCCTGTAGGAAGGTAACAGCCCAGCTCCCAACCTTCTGCTCTTCGCAGGTGGGGGGAAAAAGAAGCCAAATACTTGGTGTTTGGTTTGTTGTTGTTTTTTTTTTTTTTAATGGTGTTCAACAAATGAGGTCCCTGGGGAATCGAGTGTCCAAGGGAGAGCTCAGAAAGCAGGGATCTGGCTTTGCTGATTTGTCTCCGAAGATGTCCGTAGTTCCCCTGCATCCTTGTGAATGAATTTTTAAACAAGGAGTTGCCAAGGGCAGCTGAGGAAAAAGTTGGTTATACCAGCAGGCGTGATCTAAAAACCAAACAAAAATCCAGGAGAGGGAAAGGAGGAGAACATGATTTGTTTATCACAACTGTACTTGAAACTAACTTTATATGTCCGTCTTCTGAGAGTAAGGAAATTCCTTTTGCTTCCAGCAGTAAATAACTGGGATGCTTTCAGCTCACAGCTGACCTAGAGAGGACAGTGAGTTTTCAACTAAAAAAAAAAATAAATAATTGACTCTCCAGTAAGGACAATCCATTCCTGGTGTCACTAAACAGCTGGAGAAAGAGAAGAATCCTGACAAACATGGTTCGTATCACAAATAACCCTTGAACTTTGTTCTGTATCTCTGCGTACAGCGTGGCTCGACAAATGGTTTTGAACAAATAGTTTTCAAAGCAGAGAGCAGATGACAAGGATTGCTTTTGGCTGGCAGGTGTGTGATTCAAACGCCTGGATCTTGCCCACCGAGATCTCAAATGAAATCCCAAATCCTCTTTTTCTCTTGCTGTTAATCCTGAAAGAAATGACGAGTATTGCAGAGAAAGGGAGAAGGGGGTTGGTGGATGAGGGTTTGGTGGTAGGGCCAATGTAGTTCTCCATGCCCGCTCTTCTGGCGGAGGACCTCGTGTTGGCTGTGGTGAGGAGGACTTCTGAAGCTCAGCTTTGGTGAGGAGGACTTCTGAAGCTCGGCTTCTCATCAGGCGTTATCTCAGCAAGGGGTTTGACCATTAGGATGATGAACTCTCCCCTCCTCTGTGCCAGCAGGACCTATTGGGAAGTTGGGATTTCTGGAAGTCTGTCTCTTATGTAGGTACTATAAAGGAGCTGGACTTTTTTTTTTGGAAAATGATGTTTCATCTGAAGGAGCTGAACACTTACCAGTCTGACCATATGCTTCTGAAGTTCTTGTGGTTCGACACTTTAAGCCGAGGGTATTGTCTATTTAAGGCAATGGAAGAAAACCCTGTGCCAGTCTTGCAGAGTAGGTATGTGAGCTGTAAGCATCGGGACTGAATGGTAGTTCTAGAATTAGATGGTGTCCCTAATTTCCCTCTTCAGTTTTAAGTGGATGCAACATTCTTCACTTACAGTCTCAACTGTTGTGTTGCATTGTTGTATGGGGTTGAACATCTGCCCCTTCCAGCCACAAAAGTGGCTGTGTTCCAGTGGTGGGTGGTTTCTTTCTATTCAGGGATCCTCCGAGGCCTGGAAAAGCTTGAGTATTAGGCATGACATACTGTCAACTGTTGCAGATCCCCTTGGCTCCCCTCCTCCCAACATCTGCAAGGCTGGAGTTGACCATCTTGGTTTGTCCAAGCACTGTGCATAGCCCAAAAAGACCCTGACCCTGATGGCTGCTCCTGCCAAACAGGGAGTGAGGCCTCACCAGCAACCTGCCCATCCAACACCAAAACCATTTGTAGTCCAAGCTTCTAGAACGGGAAACATCAGTCATCAGCTGCCTAGGGAGAGCTGTGTTGTTGGGACCACAGTGCTGGAGTCCTTCCCCACCCATAGCAGCCTCATTAGTGGATGCTCGTCCTCCATCCATCCAGCAGCTCTGAAAGGAGCAGGCAGAGCAGCCGTGGTGCCCAGCAAAGCTCTGTGGGTGTACCTTGCACCGCATTAAAGATGGTTGGGGTGCTGGAGCAGAGTCGGAGGGTGGAGGGGGGACGAGGACAGTCCCACTCAGGTCTCTCAGCCCAGTGATTGTGCTGGTGATTGACTGGCCTTTGCGTGGCAGAAGCCTTCTGAATATTCATTTGGCTGATGGAAGATGAGAGTGTGGTAGCTCTTTGAAATCAGCTTGGGGAGGGGAAGCAAATAAGACTGCTTTTTTTCTTGCTACTAGTGCTGCTTGAACTCTCTCGAATGCATGCTTCACATGGATAAATGATTGCGGAGTCCTCGGCCTACCTAACAAGCCCGCTCTTGTAAAGCAAAAATTATAGTGCCTGCATACTTGCCATCCTCATTCAAAAGCCCATTCCTCATTAATACCACTTTATACATATTATTGCCGCTCGAAATGCCATTCCTCTTCTCCCCACCCATTTCCTTGACTGGCTGTGACATACAGGAACTACACCCAGTGCTTGACTCGCCTCTCCTGACCTTTTGTAACTTGGCTCCAAACTCCTTTTTTTGGGTCTTTTGCAAAACACTGTCAGAAGGGAAAAATCCTTTGTTAAAACACAGCCAACTCCTGCCTCAACGTGGAACAGTTTGTTCTGCTAAAAGAATGAGCCAGTTCAGTGAGCAGAAAAACATTGCCATAAACCAGCGGACTCAATAAGCTGCAAAAGCCATCGGCTACACTCAAGGTCTGAAAGGACGACTCTGAAGCAGGATCCATGGAGAAGGAAAAAAAAAATAAAATAAAATCTACCACCCCCAGCCTGCCAAATCCCCTTTCCTTGTTTTTAGCCGAAGTATTTTGCAGTTGTCTTTTTGGTTATAGCAGCTGTAAGTGGGGGAACGGGAGCTGATGCCGAGCCAGAATGTAAGGCGGCGTTCGAAGCTCTAGCATATTGCAAAAGGGCACGGTGGATGAAGTAATCCAAAAATGCTCAGCTGGGAAGGGGCTGCAGCGCTGTAAGGCTCTGCTCTGTGCTGCAGACGGTCGGCTCCGGCACCCTAGGCTCGCTGTCTGGTACTGGTTAGTAGCTGGGTTTGGTTCTTCCCACCCACATCTCCTTTCAGAGCTCTGGACACTCTTTATCTCTGTGGAATTGCTGTGGGTCTGTCCCTTACGTGGCTGCTCGATAGGTGGTCGTGAGCCTGCCTTCAGCAAGTGTTTCTTCATTCCACAAGGGACCTGGATGCTCAGTGAGGAAACGGTGTGACCCTCTAGCAGGCTTTTGGGTTTGTGGTTGTGCTGCAGGGTTGTTTGGGTGCTGGTAGAAAAGCTAACACTGTTATTTTATTTTTTTTTTTAACAAGAAATTTGATACTGACATCTAGAGCTGCAGTTCTCAAATTTGGGGTAATGGCCCCCAAATAGGGTCACCCGTATGGGGGTGGGTATACAAACCTGGAGGTGGGGTTGTGAGCTGAAGTGCTCCAGAACTGTGGGTTCAGAGGCTTCCCCCACAGTGGTTTCTGTGACCCAGCAGCTGGGACAGTGCTGGGAGCGTGGTGGACTTCTGGACTTCATGTGTCCTGTGGCCATCCCTCGGCATCTCTTCACCAGCTCGGCTGACTGTCTCCTGCTGGTTTGAAGGACTTGAGTAACCTCGTCAGAAACTTAGCACGGACCAAGATCTGCCTCTGGCTCTCATTTGGGGAGCTGAGAGTCTTTACTCTTGGCTTCCCAGCAGTTGGTTTTCTTTTGGCTTGGAGCCAGTTCAGCAATTCAGATGACAATAAAAACACAAAGAAGTATGTTTTAGGTGTAATCTACTCCTCCTCATGTGCATTCCAATGTGTTGTGTCTGCCAAAGCTGCTCTTGCCCTACTTGATAATAAGCTCTAAGCAAGGCACAGAGCAAGCTCCAACGTGGTGTGGCAGAATATTCCTGACCTGTGTGGGGCCGTTTGAGGTGCCCGTGCTCCGGCAGCGATCACAAACAGATCCCTGACAGGGCAAGCGAGAAGAAAACCTCCCACAGAAGCACAAGGGGCTGAAATCAGAGCTCCTGTGGGTTTAAAAACATGACTGATGCTCTCATACTGTCCTCTTTGGGCACAAACCCACCCTGCTGGTATTCACCAGCTGAGTGCGAGGTGATGGGAGACCCAGATACCGATGAGCTGAGGGACTTCTTGAAGCTCCGTTAATGCAATCTGGTGTCCTCTGCTGGTAGCATTAACCTGGAAGCTGGCTCTGTCGAGAGATGATTATCTGTCTGCTGGACCTTTTCCTTTGGGGGCACGCCAGAAATGTTTTGCAACATGGACAAAATGTGAGGATTGAAGCTCTGGAGGTGGGTCCCTGGGATTGCTGGGCCTGTGAACCCTGCTAAGGTAGTGTAACTTGGAGCAAATCCGTAATGAAGCCGCTGTGCCAAAAGGGATTATTATTTTTTTTGGAAGATGTTAATGGTGTGATTGCATAACGTTTATTTTGTGCTCGATCAAATGGATGAGGGCAGAGGAAAAGCAGTGAGTGAATTAACGTTAGTGATGTTCAAACAGAAGCACGCGAGGCTCCGAGGGATGATCAGTGGTTTTGTTTTGATGTGTGCTGTGGGGTTTTTTTTTTTATTCCTGACATTCTCCTGAAATAGAGCGCGCAGGCTTGTCTCTAAGGGGGGCACATTGCCAATAGTCTAAAGGTTATATTATCCTAGTGACCTATTTTTATACTCTAATCGCGTTCTGTTTCAGCCACCCCTTTTCTAGCCTTCTGTCTCACTTGGTTTTGTGCTCATCTGAAAAAAAAGGAGAAAAAAACCAGAGATAATTACCATTAGTCCCCGAGTGTTAGGGCAGCAAGCCAGCCCCTGCCCAGGTAAGGACAGCAAGGGCGAGTTGCTGCTGTCTTGGAAGCATGAGAGCAGGGGGAAAACACAGCTCGTAAAGGGGTGATGACTTGAAACAGGGGGATGAGGAGCCTTACGGGGCAGAGGAGAGGTCTTCTCTTAAAGGCACATTTTAAACGGAGAAGTACAGCAGTTTGTAGAGGGGTGAAATTTTAATGAATAGCTCTGTTTCACCAGCCTAAATGGAAAAGACGCTTTTCAACTCCGGGCCTGCCAAGTAATGGAGAATGAATACGATTGTTCGGTCAGCCAGCTTCCCCTGCCTTTAGACTGTATGCGCGTTTTCAAAGCCAGGCTTAAGCTACAAAGCACCCTGACCAGTGGGCATAAAGAGAAATTGTTCCTTAGTACAAATGTTGACTGTGTGGTGCTGCTTGAAGCTCCAAACTGCTGAAATTTGTGCGTGTGTTTGTACATTCGCGCGGTGCGAGATAATAAGATGCGGGGAGGCTGCTTTTCCTGCCTGCGTGGCTTCCCCAGGCTGCCGCTGTTCCCTTGCTCCTTGCTCTCTTTGTTCTCGAGGTGGGAGCACCTGAATTCTGAGAGCCTGCAGCCTTGGCGCGGTGATGATCTGCTCTGGGGGGGAAAGTCTCACTGACTGCTCATTCAGTGCAACTTGCAGTCCCACATGGGGTTAAACCCCAAAGGAATTGAGCGCGTCACCCCTCGACCTGGGTTACGGACCAGGCTGTGGGTGGCAGATGAGTGACAGCCTGGTTAACCCTTTCCCGGTGCTCCTGAGAGGTGCCAGCCCTCGGCAAGGGCATGGAGATGGGCAGCCCTTGCCGGGAGGCGGGGAGATGCTCTGCTGCTGGCATTTTTTAGGCTGCTGGAGGCAGTCCCATCCCGTGACTTCCCTTCCAGCTGCAGGCTTTGCAGAGTTACCCGGAGAAGATGGCTAGACCCCAGCTAGCCAGGTTCCACAGCCACACACTGGGAACAGAAGAGCTCAGCCCTGCCAGATCTTGCCTTTTCTTCTCTCTTACAGAGCTGGACGGGCACAGCTAAAAGAGAGGTCCCTCCACACCTGGGGAGTTGGGATTTGCTCTGCAGAGGTGGGCTGTTACCTTCTGGTCTGCCCATATGGAACTACAGGGATGTAGCCTGGAGAGGTCTTTGCTGGGTTGCTGGAGCGTGTCCATCCACGTAAGGTGTCCCTGGGATGGATTGGCAATAGCTGCCCTGTTGGTGGCAGGGGGCAGCGTTCCCAAGGCTCGTTAGTGATGCTGCTGCATGCTCTCTTCACGCACTTCATTACGCTTTTGTTATAGACAGTTTGGGTTGGAAAGGACCTTAAAGATCATCTGGTTCCACCCGCCATTAACATGGGCAGGGACACCTCCCACCAGAGCAGGTTGCTCCAAGCCCCATCCAGCCTGGCCTTGAACCCCTCCAGGGATGGGGCAGCCACAGCTTCTCTGGGCAACCTATTCCAGTGTCTCACCACTCCGAGTAAAGAATTTTTTCCTAATATCTAATTTTGTTTCAACCAAAGCCTGTGATTCCAAGTCCGTGGCAATGAAACCCAGGTGAGGGCCGTGGTGGGGGGGCAGCCTCTGGCTGGGGAACAAGCCTTTGCCTCTTCTCACCTGGGTCTGGATAGTGCAGAAATCTCCGGCCATCCTCTCTCCCGCTAGCCCACACTGGGCATGTTTTGACAATAAATTAACAAAGCTGGTGAAACTTAGGAGCTGCTTGACTTCTCGGGGACAGATTCCAAATGCAGAACAAATATTAATTCCCAGCCAAAGAGTCCTTGTACCGCTGTGGTTGGCAACAGGGGCTGCTGTGGGGCTGTGCCCCCCGTATGCCTGCGCTCGCTGCTGCCTGGACCTGTTGTTTTCCTCTCCTTCCCAGCACCCAGGTTAAATGCACGAGTCCCAGGCTACTGAGCTGGCACCCAGTGCTGCCCACAGCAGACTGGGTCTCTGCCGTGCTGGGGGGGCAGAACACGGTGGGATTTCCCTCTCAGATACTTGGTGTGGTGGGAAGGGGAAGGCAGATCAGCTCTTGGGTCTGGGTGCTGCAGAGAGCAT
Organism: Thinocorus orbignyianus; assembly: GCA_013400375.1. NCBI lineage: Eukaryota > Metazoa > Chordata > Aves > Ciconiiformes > Thinocoridae > Thinocorus > Thinocorus orbignyianus. The sequence continues at coordinate 1,796,402 of VXBW01006168.1, read as the reverse complement.
CTGCTTGTTGGATCTCTTCTTTATGGTTTTTGCTTGCTAATTACCAGTGGAGAGCTGAGTGGTCGCCCGTGGACTTCCCAAAGACAGACATTCATCTCATGGGTCTGGCTGGAGGTACAACCTAAAGGGGAAAGACAAAAACTCATAGATCAACTTTTTTTTCCCTCCTTTGATTTTGTGCCTTTTTTTCCCCCCCTTTCTTTCCCCCTCCATATTATGCTATCAGCCCGGGCCTGCGGAGTTTTCAGCATAAAAACAAACCTCTATTATTTAAAGTGCCAATATTGTACTTGGCTTCATATGAGACAGAAACATCAACTTTGTCTCTGACCTGGGGAGTGTGTCTGCCTGCCTAGCAGGCACTGAAAGTGTTGAGAAAACTGTTATTTTACTCCTATTTTGGTGTGGATTTTTTTTTTTAATTTAATTTTTTCTTTTTTTTTGAACTGAGCATTTACTCTTCAGCAGAGCTGTACCAAACAGCCGAACTCAGGGTAGGGCACATAACCACCCCACGTGTCCCTGTGGAGCTTTGTCCCCGGTGTGAGCGTTGGGCACCCAGGAGATGGCTGGGCTGGGGTTGGAGAAGGGTGGGTTGTCCCATTGTCCCCATGCCCAGGCGGTGGGACCAGGGCTGTTGTGCCCGGCCGGTGATGCTGCCTGGTGGGTTTTCTGGTGGTTGTTTCTAGGCGAGGTTTGCAAAAGGTCACAAAAATTAATCTTCTAACTGGGGACCTTGGCACTGCGCGGAATGAGTGTTTTGCATTAACAACCTAACTCATTAATTCACTGAAACATTTAAAACCAAACCAGTCGTATCCAGCCAAGCTGGAAAAAGCTGAAAGTTCATACTCAGCAGTGCGGATTTCGAAATCTCCCCTTTGTTAATCTCTGCAGAAGTAAATTTTCTGAAATTGCTAAGCTCACTTTGGCCGTTCTGGGCATTGTTTTATTCAGGAAGCAGAGCTGCTCTGCAGAGGGTTAGTGGTGTCTACCTGAACCCGCCGGTGGGGACAGGAAGGCTCCTGCACTGGGAAGGAAGGAGGGCTGATGTGGGGAGCGCTGCAGGAGGGGAATCCTCATAGAGCATTGTGTATCTGGGGCTGTCTCTAGCAGAAATGCTGTGTGGTTATCATAGATTGGGATCCTGGATTTCCCCACTTGCATCTCCCTCCACTGTTTTTATTTTCTGAATTGCTGGGGGCAGTTGCCATCACAGCTCGCATGGCTCGTGGTGCTCCTCCTTGCTTGTAAGTTGGAGGTGGGACACTGGCATGTGGCCTTCCTGGCCTCCTACACAGAGGAGAGATGGGCAGTGCCTGCAGTTTTACTCACTGCTGGCTCCAAGTATGGGATTTGCCACTTCTGAGCCACAACCTTTGAGAAACTGGTGGGTGGCCACCAACCTGGCTGTCCCTGTAGCCATGACGTGGTGACAGAAGCATAAAACTGCATCTGCCAGTGGAGGTGGTGTTTCCCGTGGTGATTTTTGGAAAGCGTTTTAAGGTGGGAGCTGTGCAGACGAGCAATCGTGAAGGATGAGGAACCACAACCCAACCCAAGTGGAATTCACTTGGGTTTGTGTCTGCCTGACAAAAAGACCGGGCTGCTCATCCCTGTCACAGGAGTGGGGTGTACACCGCTGCCTCCCTGTTGTGTGAGCGAACGTGCATCAGCCCCGGAGTCAGATCCTGGTGCTTTAGATACGAGAGAAAAGTACCCCCAGCCACGTGCTGGGCTGGGATCCAGCCTGGCCAAAGGAGCCTTTGGGCTGCCTCTTCTTCCAGTGTCAGTTTCTGTGGAAGCATCGCTGACATCAAACCAGTTTAACTCTACCTTAAGTCAGTTTTCCCTCAAATTCCCAACAGCGATGGGAGGTTTAGGTTGCACAGGTCGTTTGGCCTGCTTACTCTCCTACCTCACTATTAAATTAGCAGGTATAAATTAAGTAGGAACCATCAATTTCAGGGCAATCCCTTTGTCTTCCTGGCTGCCAGGTAGCTATTCCATTCAATTAATATCTCTCTTGCTCCAGTTCATGGTAAAATAATGCATAGGAAATAAAGTTCTTCCCACGTGGCTGTACGGATTGGTCTGAGGCATTCGCAGTGGTGGTAAACTGAGTTTGATGTTAAGGCTGGTTTTTAATTGGTCAGTTTTCCTGCCCTTAATTTACCCTATCCATTAAAACAGCCTCGTTTCTTTTAATGACAGAGAAATTGGTGAGTTACCCGTTCTGTTATATATTAGTGGTGTATTAAAGTATTAGTGCATTCCAGAAGGTGAGCAGTGAATAAAACATGCTCCGAACATGTGGTTATGCAACTGTTCCATGGAAATGAAACGGACAAACAGTACACTTGATTAATTATTTTTTTTTTATCCCCAGTAAATTGGCACTGTGATTCACTTCCAGCTAAATTTGCAATCTGTGTTCTCAGGTGGCATTAATATTGGAGCCCCAGCAGGAGAGCTGTGGCGGCTGGGGCCGCTTTGATTGCATTTTTAACGAAAGTTGTTGGAGAGAGCACCGAGCTTGATGCAAATGTGCTGGTAAATGAAATGCAGAGCTTTTAGGTTCTCCGTAGGTGGGTCAGGCTGTTCACATTTACCCAAAATAATAGTGATGGCGTGCTCGGGAGAGGCACTCTGTTAACGTGGCACAGTGGGGGTCTTTGTGTATCCCCCTTGCTCTGTATCAAATTTACTCTGTTGCCAGATAAAAATCACCTTTTGGTATCTGGCGACTCCCTAAGCACTAGGTAAGATCCATCTGGGGCTGGAGCTGTCTCAGTAATGGAGACTCTGGAACTGGATCTCTATCAGGATTTTGCTGGAAATGAAAAAGCTTGCAGAGGGCCCAGCGGTTTCTCCCTGACCTGTGGCAGAGCTGCAGAACAGAATGAAATAAAAATTCACGTTTTACCGTTGCTTCCCTGACACGAAACTCCTTTCAACCTCTCAAGCTAAATTTTGTAGCCTTCAGGCAGGTCTTATTGGTTTTTTTTCCCCAAATTGACTGGACTTGGAAAGGTCATCGCACCCTGCTAGATTGTGTAATATTTAACTTAGCATCAAAAATGAGGATCTTGGAATTGGTGTCAGATGGATGCTGTTCCCCGCTGAATAGCGAAGCCCATTCATAGTCATCCAAGTATTCAGCTTGCTGATGCTGATGAATAACTCCCTGGCCCTCTGCGGCAGGAAAGACTAACCACGGAAAGGTGGGATGAGAGAGGCATAAAGCAGGTATTGAGAGCACGCCGTTCACACCATCTCAATCCAGATCACAGCTTCACTACCTGGTTTTTTGGGTTTGGTTTTTTTTATTATTTATAGATGTTTTCAAAAGTTACCATTTCTAGCTTTTACACAGAGCTTTAGCATAGCAAACGGTCTTTCCTGATGCCAAGTTCAGCGATGACTAACACTATTTACAGGACTGTTTTGTAATCTCAGATCAGCCCACATTAACGGGAAGTTACGTTTTCCCATCAGTCTTTTAAACGGTGCCTGAGAGTTGCAGAGGCCAGAGCCGGCCATCGAGGCTCCCCTGTGTGGAAAAAATGATGTCAGCTTTCAGGACAAATCTTTTAAAAAATTTCTAATGAGGTTAGGGAGTTCAAATCGTACTTCCTCCATTTGAATTTTTTATTTATATATATGTATTAATTTTTTTTTGGCATTAGGACCTTTCATTCCTCTGCTCTAAAAGCTACTGACAAAAATAAGCAGGGAGGTATTGCATAAGCACCACCAAGTCGTTTGCCCGATCTGCATTTCTCGGTGCATGAGATCAGCTCAGAGTATCTGATGGGAGAAAGCTGCTGGTTCACAACTGCTGTAACTGATAGGAGTCACCTCTGTGAGTCATCTGGTAGGATGGTAAGTTGGTGGTTTGGTTTTTGTTTTTTTTTTTTTAAGTTCAGGTTTTTATGGCTGTTTTTATAAAGCTCCGTCGCTGTTACTGTAAATCCCAGGAAAATCTGGCATAGAGTCTTTGTAATATGAATCAGTGCGTCCACATGCTTCCAAGTGACCTTGCAATCTGGAAAAACGCTGTTTTATCCCTGTGTTTAAAAGAAAAGGAAAAAAAAATAACCCAGAGCTGCTGTATAAAAGGTTGAGAGGGATTAAGGCAGAGGTGTTGCCCTCTCAGATGTGCTCTGTCTTCTCTGTAATCGGGAAATATCACCAGGCAAGTGACTCCTGGTAGACAACAGTAGACAACCCTGTGGATGCAGTCTCTGGCCCTGAGCATCTGCTGTGGAGATGGAGAAGTAGAGATGGAGAAGCTACATCAGACCAGGAAGAAGGCTGTGGCTGATGCCCCAACCAGCGCTGGCCTTCCACAGGGTGGAGCAGTTTGGGAACTGCTTTACCTTCAGAGAAAAAGGAATAAAAAGCCAGGGGAAGGAAGTGAAAATTACACCTTCTTAGGAAATACCTCCAATTTGTTGGGAGGGGAAGGCTGGGAGGCAGGAACATGTATGTGATGCTGCTCTTACATTTTGGGGCCCTACCTTCTCTTGCACCGCCAACAGGTGCTGTTAAATCAGTAAGGAACTGTGCGTGGGGCAGGGAGGGAATCTCAGGAATGCTTTTGTGGGATTGCAGAGCGAGGAGGGCTAAAATACATGGCCCTGGCTGCAGCCTCCTTTCTCCTTGCAGCAGAGCTCCAGGCCTCTCTGCAGGCAGGGGCCCTTGGCACAGCGCTTTGAGCTGGCGAGAAACTTCCCGACAGGATGGGTGGAAAACGCCGAATTTGAAGAAATCGAAACGTTGTGTGGTGAACGTGTTGAGTTTTCATCAGGCTGGAAAGCGGGCAGTTTTCCCAGGGTGATCCTGCCCTGGTGTTGCCTTCCTGCGTGACTCTGAGCCGGGAGCCTGGGCATGCAGGGAGCCCAGATACTGTTCTCCCCGCCAAAACACTGATGATGATGGTCAGGGGAAATTTTGGTGGTTTTCCTCCTCAGATGAGAATTTCATGTGGGCTGTAAAAGAGGCACGTTTGTGCGTTATCTGTTATTTTTTTTAAACAGATAATTCACAAGTTGAATGGGCGAAAATACAGCAAATCCAGGGCAAGTTATATATTTTCCAGTGAAAGAGGCTGAAAATGATATATTGAGTGAAAAAGTTAAGTAGCAGCACAGTTGTGTTTGTCTAATGCCAAGAGAACTAACCCTTCCTCCCTCTCTTTGTCCTCAGGTTCAGTGGCAAATATGAACATTTGTCAACATTTGACAACAACTTCTTGGGACATCATGAATTTCCTGGAATCTAGAGCACTTGCAGTAGCACTTTTTGATTTTTAATTTCATTTAAGTGAAAGAATAATAATCACCTGGATCAACTGCGGTGATGGCTAGCAAAAGAAAATCCACAACTCCCTGCATGATACCAGTAAAAACACTGGTGCTTCAGGAGACTGAACTGGACGCTGTAGAAGAGGATCGGGAAGGAACCCAACAAGATGCTCCTGCGGAAGGGCCGGCCACTGGTGATGCTGCTGCCGGCAGCAGTAATAACGGAGCTTTGTCTAACGGGCACCGCGGCATTGCCGATAGTGACACTTACATCTGCAAGTCCTGTGACTTTGGATCTCAAGACCTTCAGCACTTCTTTGGGCACTTGGACTCTGAGCACTTAGACTTTAGCAAGGACCCCGCGTTTGCGTGTGTGGGCTGCAGCTTCCTGGCAAACAGCCACGAAGGGCTCTCGCACCACAATGCAGAGTCGCACGCTGGCGAAACCAGCTTTATCTGGAGGGTGGTTAAGCAGGACAATCGTACAACTGTGGAGCAAAGTCTCTGTGAGGCTGCCAGCAGCCATGACCTTCCGGCAGAGGTCCCTGAAGAGGGAGTGGACGGCCAGTCTGAAATTATCATTACCAAAACCCCCATTATGAAGATAATGAAAGGTAAACCTGAGGCCAAAAAGATCCACACACTGAAGGAGAATGTGTCAAGTCAGCTGGGCAGCGAGTCGGAGGTGAAGGATGGAGAGCATTCATTCCCAAATGGGTCTGTGCCAGTCAGCCAGCCCGCTGCAAGTTCCACAAAATCATCTCATATAGTGAATGGCTCCATCATAGGAAACGTGCCTGTTCTGCAGGCGGGTGTCGCACAACTTGTGTCACTGCAACAGCAACCCCCATTGCATCAGCAGTTACCAACATCCAAGTCCCTTCCCAAGGTGATGATCCCCCTGAGCAGCATTCCAACCTACAATGCCGCCATGGACTCTAACAGCTTCCTCAAAAACTCTTTCCACAAGTTCCCTTACCCCACCAAAGCCGAGCTCTGCTACTTGACCGTGGTGACAAAGTACCCAGAAGAGCAGCTGAAGATCTGGTTCACCGCCCAGAGGTTGAAGCAGGGCATCAGCTGGTCGCCGGAGGAGATCGAAGATGCCAGGAAGAAGATGTTCAACACTGTTATTCAGTCTGTTCCACAACCCACCATCACCGTCTTGAACACGCCACTGGTTGCAAATCCTGGGAGTGTCCCCCATCTTATTCAGGCGACTTTACCCGGCCACGTGGTGGGGCAGCCGGAGGGGACGGGTGGGCTGCTGGTCACGCAGCCCATCATGGCAAATGGGTTGAAAGGCACCAACTCCTCCTTCACCTTGGCGGTGACTTCTGTCCCCAAGCCACAGCCGGCGGCACAGCACAGCACGGTGAGCTCCAGCACGGCGTCGGGGGTGAAGGTGGTCAACAGCGGCCAGTCGCTACTCACCGCCTGCCCAGCCATCTCCTCGCAGACCTTCCTGGATCCCAACGTCTACAAAAACAAGAAGTCCCATGAGCAGCTCTCAGCCTTGAAAGGCAGCTTCTGCAGAAACCAGTTCCCCGGCCAGGCTGAGGTCGAGCGGCTGACAAAAATCACCGGCCTTTCCACCAAGGAGATCCGAAAATGGTTCAGTGATAGGAGGTACCACTACAGGAACGTGAGAGGTGGCCGGGCTGTCTTCCCTGCAGACAGCGCTCTGGATTCCCTGCCCGAAATATCCTTCGACGTCTCTCCCAGAGGAGCTGAGCTGAGCCCGGCAGCGGCGACGGCGGCGGCCACGCCGGCCCCTCACCACCCACCGCGACGGCAGTCATGGCACCAGGCACCCGACTTCACGCCCACCAAGTACAAAGAGCGGGCGCCGGAGCAGCTGAAGGCCCTGGAGAGCAGTTTTGCCCAAAATCCCCTTCCTGCGGAGGAAGAGGTGAACCGCCTGAGGGGGGAGACGAAGATGACGCGGAGGGAGATTGATAGCTGGTTCTCAGAGAGGAGGAAGAAGAAGGTGGCAGAGGAGAATAAGAAAGTGGAGGAGGCAGCTCAGCAGGAGGAGGAGGAGGCAGAAAATGGTGGTGGTGGGGAAGGGGAAGACTCCTCGGATGAGCTGAGGGCTGCAGGTGAAAATGGCTCGGTCGACGCCTCCGGCAACAACCCCAACTCGGCGGAGCGGAAGGTCAGTCCCATCAAAATCAACCTGAAAAACCTCAAGGTGACAGAGTCCAATGGCAAAACCGAGGTACCGGGGGCCGGCGCAACCGAGAAAGGGGACGGCAGCTCCAGCCGGCCGCCCACCCCTCCCAAAACCAAACTGAACTTCAAAAAGACGGCCCAGCAGCGGCATCTGCTGAAGCAAATGTTCGTGCAGACCCAGCGGCCCACCAACCAGGAGTACGACGCCATCGTCTCCCAGACGGGCCTGCCGCGGGCAGAGGTCATTCGCTGGTTCGGGGACAGCCGGTATGGCTTCAAGAACGGGCAGCTGAAGTGGTATGAGAACTACCGGCGGGGAGTTTTCCCCCCGGGGCTGGTGGAGCTCAGCCCTGCCGGCCGGGAGGTGCTGGAGGACTACTACGAGAAGCACAAGGTGCTGCGGGAGGAGGACCTGCCCGGCCTCTGCGAGCGCTCCCACCTCAGCGCCCAGCAGCTGAAGGTGTGGTTTGCGGTGAAGGCGGAGGAGGACAACAGGGCGGCTGTCCCTGAGGAGGCCTGTGCCAGCCAGGCCACACCAAGCTCGGAGGTGCCAGAGAGCGGTGAGTCCTGGGAGCCAGGCGGCCAGGAAGGCAGCGCCGGGACCCCCGATGCCCCCGGTCCCCTGCCCGCTGCACGGCTCGGTAAGATCCCGGCAGGAGCGTGGGGCACCACCTGGGAAACTGAGGGTTCGGGGAAGGGTTTGGTGCCTGGTCTGTGTCTGTTTGGGGTTTAGCTTGAGGAAGAGGAGGGTCAGGGAAGGAGCGTGAGGGGAGTCTGGTGAGGTGCCATCAGGTTCACTGCCTGCCTTCATCACTGGATGCTGGCGCCGCTCTGAAGCCAAGTCCTGGCTTTATTTTAAGTCTATTAAAATCATAAAATCATAGAATGGTCAGAGCTGGAAGGGACCTTAAAGATCATCAAGTTCCAACCCCCCTGCCATGGGCAGGGACACCTCCCACCAGAGCAGGTTGCTCCAAGCCCCATCCAGCCTGGCCTTAAACCCCTCCAGGGATGGGGCAGCCACAGCTTCTCTGGGCAACCTGTTCCAGTGCCTCAGCACCCTCACAGCAAAGAACTTCTTCCTAATATCTCATCTCAATCTCTCCTCTTCCAATTTAGAACCGTTCCCCCTTGTCCTATCAATGAGCAGGAGTGTCTGGTCCCTTTGGCTGCCCCACAGGAAGGTGGCCCTTGGGTTTTTTTTTTTATGAAGGGGATGGGTATTTGGGAAGGAAGGGTCTGGCTGGAGTGTCCCATGCTCCTTCCACGCCTTCCTCTGGCCTCAGGCAGCAGATAGAACTGCAACCTGCCTGCTCCGGCCAGAGCCTCCTCTCATCCTCCCGCTGCCAGCTCTCCAGATGTGAGCATCCTTCTTTGGCATGGGGCAAGGCTTGGGTGGTAAAGATGGGATGCGGAGTGCTGCTGGCTCTCTCCCACCTCCAAGACTCCCTTTTGGAAGGTGCGTGTGTGTGTGTGCACATGCACGTGGAGGAGAGGGGAGGGGTGGTTTCCAAGCCCTCTGTAGGCTCTTCAGAAGTGCAGCTGGGGCATGTTTCCTCCCTGGCTGGGATCCCACCAGATGGGAATGGCCAAGCACTGGCCCTGTCCTGCCGCGGGCTGCACAGCCCCTCGCCTGCTCCGCTCACGCAGCCCCATGCCGGCGTGCTGGGCAGCCGGGATCTTCTCCAGCTTCCACTGCCTTGCTTGGGAGTGTCCCACACCACCTCTGCCATGGCTGTAAGGCTTTAAAAGCAATTACAAAAAATCAACTGAAATCCGTTGCTTCCCTCCCTTCCCTGTCTAACAAAGAGGAGATGGAGTGTGTGTTTGAGTGGGGCTGCCCCGTGTGCCCAGCTGGGGATAGGTGCGACCACAGGGCTGGGATGGGGAGGTGTTGTGGCGGGAGTGGGTTGGAGAAGGGTGGTGGGCCAGCTTTTCTGCCAGCGACAGGGTGATGGCATTACTCCTCCTAGCACCCTCCGAATGTGCCACCCAGAGCAAGGCAGTCCCGTCATCCCTCATGGCACAAAGGCAGGAGGTGCTCAGCAAAGGTTTTGGACCACTTTGGGCTCCATTCCTTCTTAACCCTGCTGCTGGTCAGAGCCCAGCTCCGCTCCCACAAGGGTTTTGGGTTTCCTGGCCCCTGTGAATGGGGCTGGGCTTTCTCTGCAGCTGACTCCATCAAGGCTCTTGATCTTGCCCATCCCAAGGCGCTCCTGCCAACCCCACCTGGGTTGCAGGCCCGTATGGCAAGCCAGAGCGTCTCTGATATTTCTTCTCTTTTTCAGAAACAGACTGAACTCCAACCATCAGCCTGGAGGATCTGCTCTTACCCTTGAGAAGAAATTTTTTGATCTTTCAGAAACCTATGGTCCGGCCTGATCCAGACCTCGGGAGCAGGACGTGGTGATAAAGCACTGCCACAAACGAGACCTTTGAGCACAGCGCACGAGAGAGCACGCGTGCAAAAACTGGGCACTTAGTGCCGAGCTCTTGGTGGCCCAGCCCAGGAGATGGCTGAGAGCTGGCGGAGGCGGGGGCTCAGCTCACACCCAGGAAATAGGATGCTCCTGTTTGCTTTCCAGTGGACAGACTTTCCGATTTCATATTCATATACCAATGCCTACAGCTGCCTATACAAGCATAACTGAATCTCAGACATTGTGTGAACAAGGTCATTGCTTAGATATGGACTACCATGGCACAGTACTACTTTTTTCTTTCTTTTTTTTTTTCATCTGTCCGTTAAGGTGTTTGTTCTCTAAAGGCTGGCATGGCTGCATATATCCTCTCTGCACTTTCTGGTCCTTATGCCCTGGAAATGAAGGGCTTTGCAGGCACACAAGCCTGTGTTAGGAAAAGAAAGGTATCTGAGAAGAAAACTGCCAGTCTTGCGTTAAAGTCTAGTGGGAGTTGGGTGAGATTTTCATCGCTGCCATGAGGTTAGATTTAGCATTGCACACTCTCCAGTAAGTAGCAGGTTCCCAGACCCAGACAACCCAGGAGATGGAGTTTAGTGTCATTTGTCCCTCTCTGGCTAGAATATTTTCCTTGCGCTCCTGGAGACTGACTGTAGCAGGCTATTGAATCTCCAAGTCTCCCTTTAATCACTGAGAAGTAGCACATAATAATTTTTCCATCCTGACCTGGAATCCTTTTCATTGTTCAGAGAGAACAAGCTGTTCTTCAGAGAACAAACGCAGAGAATATGCAGCGTTGCTGTGAGTGGTTCAAGTCATTGTTGTCTCCAAGGGATCCGCGAGGCAGCAGCTCTTCTGCAATCAGGAAGTTTCCCTCTTGCAGCCCTACATGACAGATCCTCCTGCAGCAACACTCAGAACTTCAAGTGTTTGCTCCAGGTTTTTTTTTTTGCCTTTTTTTTTTTTTTTTTATGTCCAGTCCATCTGCAAATAGTTCTGGTAAAACAGCAAAATAAATTTCCCCATTAACCTTCCTGCTTCCCGGTACCTGTCCATTTTTAACATGCCCATCTTGTCCTGGGTGGTTGCTGTGTGATGCAACTCCTTGAAGATTTTTTTTTTTTAATATTCTTTTTCTAATAGAAAACAAGGTCTAGAAGGGAAACTCTTGAGCTGAACAGTCCAGCCAAATGCTGTGTCAGACCATTCTGTCACAAACTAATCAAATCCCAGCTCAAAATTGGTTCCATGTCTTGCCTTCACTTTTGCTCTTGGAAGGCTATTCCAGAACTTCGCTGCCTTTGAGTGGTTAGAAACTTTATTTAAATTTCTAGTTTGAATTAATTCGTGGCCGGTTCATTCCTGGTTTGTCTTGGAGCCAACATTGTCCTTTAACTTAAATAGTTTTTGGTGTTTATCCGCTGATGTATTTATGGAGAGTAGTCATAGCTCCTTATTTTTGCCAAGCTAGCTCAGCCAGGCTTTTTCAGTAGAAGGTTTTTGTTTAGTGAGAGCTTTTTAATGTGGGAGACTTTATTGTTGGTGGTAAATGATATTTATTAGAAGGGTGGGTAGCAAGCCCCAAAGGATCGGATCCGGAGATTTAGAAAAAAAAAAAGCCGGTTTAAAAACAAAAAAGCTCTTTCAGAACCTCTTCCAAAGATGGTGTCTGATTTCTACCTTTAATTGCCCTTAGCTTTTCCACTTCTTTCTTCCTCCCTTCTTTAAGAGGCCACCTCGCTCAGCTCCTAGGAGGGATTTTATCTGCTCAGAGCTTTGCAAGAGAGAGGAGGCTTCCTCTCGCCTGGTGATACGTGCCTACATGGTAGGTGCCAGCCCCTGAGCTTGCAGAGCTCCCCTGGCAGACGGTGTAACCCCCGTGGCCAAGCCTGAGCATCTTCAGAAGATGACCCGCACCCCAAAGAGAGCCGGGATGACACGCTCAGGGGCAGAACCCCGTACTGCAGTCAGAGGGAACCCTCCCCAAAATGCTGTGAGCAGAGCTGGTGTCGACCCTCAGCACCCTGCAGACACCAGGATTCCTACGTTTCTTGCCGGTCACACCGTGGTTGGAGGCACAGCTGGCAGCCAGCACACCTCAGCCTTGCGCTGGCTCAGCATCCCTCCGGGATGGGCAGGGGCGGCTGCACTATGAAGATGGGCAGAGCCCCAGGGGTTCACCCTCGTGGGTGCAATCCTGCACACCCCAAAGTGTCACAGGTGACGGGGGAAGCTGGGTGGTCCTAGAGCCGGAGGTGGCAGATCTGGGAGTCGTGTGGCCCGAGAGCGTGGGTGTATGTACAGTGTTACCTTCAGAGAACAAATACAGGTAGGTCATTTACTCTCTAGTGTCTACGTACATGCAGGTTTATTTAAGCACACATATATACAGTTCAGATATGCCATTGATTCTTTATTGCATTAAGATGTACATTAAAAATGTACACTTTTACTAACTACTCGCTATATAACTATGTTGGAAGTGTAGTTTGCCCGTTCAAGGTGGTTTTCTGTGGGATTTTTGGTGTACGCTTCAAGGCCTATGGCTGGTTGGAAGAGTGATCCCCGCTCCATCTACAGAAATGCTTAAGGACTATAGTATGAACTGGTCCCTTTGAACCATTTTTCCGTGCACTAGCTTGAAATATTTTGCACTTGGATTGTATTTGGCCAGTTTTCCAGAAAAATTGAAAAGAGAAGTCTTGTGAGCTAGAGGGAGAATTTCCCGGTGTACACAGAAAAAACAGCCTTGAGGGTTGGAAGCTGCTGAGGTTTTTGAGCTTTGTCTCCATGCATTCATACAAGCACAGCAGGAGTTTTCTTTCTTTTGGATCAGAGGAATTTTAAAAAGTGGTTCCATGCAGACTCCCCTCGGACACGGTGACCGGGCTGGCAAGCCCCTTTGCGTGGGGAGGGTAAGATTGAGAGACAAAAAAAATTCAAAAAGGAATCGAGTTCCCTTTCTAACTCCCACATTCCTTGTTATCTTCATTTTTTTAGCTGACTTGAAATCTCCATGGAAGTATAAACTGAAGTTTTTTGAGGGTTTAGCTCTGTGGTCCTCTGTTTCCCTACTGGGTTGGTTTTGGAGCTGAGGAGAAGCAGGTGCCATCTCCAAGTAGACTCAGGTTTTGGATGCAGGATATTAAAATATATTCGCATCTGAAACCAAAAGGAATAATCGAGAGGTGGTTTGGCAGTCCCAGCAGCAGCTCTTCTGGTGTGATTATTTATTATCACCTAATCAAGGATTACTGTCTTGACTTGAAAGGAGGGTTGGAAGTTAGTGCTCCTGCAGCCAGTACAGTAAGGAAGGGGAATAAATTCTTCATCTCCATCTGCTGTGTGTGAGCCTGGGCTTGACAGGCACAACAGTAACTGTCATTTTTAATCCCTGTGAATCTCGTTACTTATGTCTCTGAGGCCGCTCAGGTTAAGGGCACAGTCCAATTGCTTAACAGCCCGAAGCCCTGATGTGTGCCGTACCTGGCTCGCTCCCGTGAAGGGCTGCTGGTTCTCCTCATGCAAGGAGCAGTTCCTTTATTCCTCACCAACAGGCTCTGCCGTGAGATTTCTAGATGTGGCTCTATGGCTTGTTTTTCAGCTCCTTAATTAGCATCCTGGAAATCATTCTCTTTTTTTTTTTAAGCAGAACACTAAACAAACTATGATTTACAGGCTCCTGTTTCCACTTACCTGAGAGCTGAGCACCGCAGCCGTGGAGAGGTGCATGGGCATAAGGTGCTCCGATGCATGGCCTGCAGAGCTCCAGCCGCAGGTATTCAGTGCAGCTGCACGTCCCCTCCCTGCCAGGGGCTTGCGTTTGGCCACCAGAAGCCACCAGCAGAAGCAGTAGCTGCTGGTGGCTGCAATGAGAAACCCTGCAGTCAGCCCACAGCTGAACACAGAACCTGAACCTGCCCGGGTGATGCTCACACAGAAGCTGGAGCTGCAAGATACCTGCTCGGTTAGTTTTTGTGAGGTGTCCCCTGTCTGTTCAGGAGGAAGAGGAGGATGTAGAAGGCTGGTTTTCCATTTAGGGTTTGGGGTATTTATTTTTTTTTCTATGAGGAGCGACAATTTCTGGTCAGAGGTAGAAGTGATGTGTTCTGTCTTCCCTGCAACCCCTCTCTTAGAGACGTTACAGAGGCAGCCTCGTCAGAAGGTGATGTTTGGAAGCTGAGTTGCTGGGAATCAGAAGAGAAAGATGATTTTCAGCACTCGAGGCACAAATAGAAACTTTATTTGATGCTCTACCTTGCCGTTAAGTTGATGGTATTTAAAATGCTTGTAAACTTCTCTCTCCTGTCACCCAGAGAATTTTGGCTTTGCTCTTTTGGGATCCAGTGGGTGGCCTGATGTCATGGAGCTCACTGTGCTGCCCTTGCTTGTAGTTTCTTGGTTGATCACAAAACCAGCAGGGTAAGAGTAGGCAACACTACAGGTGAAGGGTTGGGGGAAAGAGGCACTTGCAAGCTGTAGCTTTTTTTTTTTTTTTGCAACTTTAGTTCCTGCTGTATGTTTTACTGGCAGCAGTCCCTGCCAGGAATGCTGGATTGGCGTGAGAAAACTTTAAAGCAGAGCGAGGGAGCTCTGTTACCTGAGCAGTGGTTTATTTTATTATTTTTTTATTTTATTTTCTTGTTATTGCCTGTTCCAGTAAAGAGTGCTCTGCTGGCTGACATTGGCCATATTTTGATGGCGCAATTAGAGCCACTGATTGTTATTTTTTTTGCCCTGTGCTGGTGGAGGGTGGTTTTAGGAGGACTCTTGCTTACTGGTGCTAGTGAAGGTTGGGCTCAGAATCCCTGGCATAGAAAACTTCTTGCTAAAAATTGCACTTTTCTCTCTGCCCCATCTGGCTCGTGGTGGTGTTATGGGTACGTGGCTGTGATTCCCCTTGCACATACTAACATTGCACTAAAAGAGAGACTTTGGGAGCAGCGTGTTGATCACTTTGTTTCTCAGCAGACCACAAAGTCAGCCTAATGGGGGGTCTCTTTTTGGTTTTGGTTTTGTTTTGGGTTTTTTTTTTTTAATTATTGTTATTTAGAAATCATGCTGGTGCTGAATGACCTGGAATTATTTTTTTTTT
>VXBW01006168.1:1734543-1781366 GCA_013400375.1 Thinocorus orbignyianus | reverse complement strand
TTTATCCAAAGGAAAATGTAATTGTAGCTGCAACGGGACCTTTCATAAGGGTGGCCACGCAGCTGAAGGAGCAGAGCGAGGGCTCTGCTGCTTAAACCGTCTTCGTACCGGGGAGGCGTGGGGGGTTCCAGTGGGGTTGTTATTGTGTTGTTTGGTTTTGGTTGTTGTTTTTTTTTTTGAAGACCACAATTTTAGATGGTCACCTTGGCAATCGTGTGAGACAGGAAATAGTTTTTACTTTCGGTAAAGGTTTTAAAGAGAAGGGGGGGAAAGAAAAAAAGCAAAAAAAAAAAGGTGAAGCTGCCTGTGATTGTGGGCTGTGGCTGTTACTAGGGCTAGGGTAGCTTGTACCTGCTATGGACTTTACCTGCTCTTATTCTGAGGGCAAGAACTCCCTGTAGCTACAAATGCCACTTCTGAGAAGTGAATGGCAAGTTTCCCTTCCTTTTGTATATGTGGATGTGAGGGTGGGCGAGGGGAAGAGCTTGCTTGTACAGTTTGTTGAAATGAAACCAGACAATTTTTTTGGTTGTTCCTAAATAAAGAGCGTTAAAAAAAAAAAAAAAAATGATGCTGGTGGGTTGGCTGGTGATTGCAGTTGGGGTCTGGGGAATCCTGGGGGGTGCTGCGGTGCCCGGGGGATGCCGGGTGATGGGGGGAGCTGCCCCACACAGGGAGGTGTTTGCCCCAGACACCTCCATCCTTGGAGCTTGGGTCAGGAAAGCGTGGTCAGCTCTAGCACAAACCCTTGTTTCACCCTTTTGATTCACCAACATCAAACCCGGGGCTGCTCCTGGTTATTTTCCCTCCCCCAAGTAGCTGCAAATTCCCTAAAAACGAAGGAAGAAGCAGGGCTGCTCCCCAGCTCCTTGGTTCATCGGCGGAGGGTGGGGAGGGGAGGAACTGCCAGACACCCAAACCCGAGCCACCACGTGTGTAATACTGACACTTTTATTGTCATTTAAAGCTAGAGCGGCCTTGTAAACGTCAAAAGTTTCACTGCTGGACCCATAGGCAGTGGCTATACAGGTAGGTAGATGCGATGCCTCCGGGACAGAGCTGGGTGCTGCTGTGGTTGCTTGGGTGTCCCCCCCCTTTCCCGAGGCGCCGGGAGCGGGTACAGCGAAGGGTGGCTGCCAAGGGGCTCCAGCAGCAGGATCTCCGGGAATCCAGGCACAGCTGGCACAGCAGAGGGCCAGCTGGCGGGGGGGGTGTGTGGTTATTTTTGGGTGTCTTTCCTTGCAATTAGAGAGAGTTCCATCTCTCAGCTCGGCGGCTGCCAGGCTGCACGCACCAACGCGCTTCCTTAAGGGCTTGGTGGTGAAGGTCGGTGGGTAGTTGGGGTCGGGTTGTTGGTTGGTTGGGGGTTGTGTTTTTTTTTTTCCCAATAATATTTTTTTTTCTTTCTTTTTTGGGGTTTGTTTTTTTTTCTTTTTTTTTTTTTTTAGTTCTCCACTGGAGCACACTTCAGCAGAGAAACTGGAAAAGCTGCCTGAAAGTAGGCCATAGCAGTGCCGTTTCCATAGAAACCAGTTCACAGCGTGCTGTGAGATTCACAAGCACTTGGAGGTGCTTTCGCCCACCGAGATGGGCTACAGCCGGTTGTCCCCGTTGACCCGGGTCCTCCGCAGTACCCTGCAAGGGAACACAGAGAGGGGACACAGCTCAGGATGACCAAGGGCAATGCTCCAGTGCCAGAAGCCACCCCTGGGGGGAAAGAGGGGGCTCAGAGCATCCCCCCCCTAACTGGGGGGAAAGTGCCACCAGCTGTAGGGTGGTGGCTCCTTGTCCCACCCTACTCCCACGGACCCCAAAGCAGCAACTTCCCCCAACTTTCACGCTGATATTTAGGGTTTTCACGCAGCAAACGAAGCTGTAGCTCGGCTCTGGGTTAGTGGGGGCTGCGTCCATCAGCCCGCACCACGGAGACTAAATGCTGGGAGGTGGCAAAGGGGGAGCCTCATGCTGGGAAGAGCTCAGTGAGTGCTGCCATACCTTCGCTCCCGGCTCTCAAAGTGGTCGGCGAGCTGCTCCTGCGACACTCGGAAATCCTCGAAGGGCTGCTGGTACCGTGACTCGAAGGATCCCTCCCTGCCCCTGCTCACCAGCAGCTGATTGGAAGCATCCCCTGCTCGTTCCCGTAGGGCTGAGGCACTGAAAAGGTTTATTTCACCATTCTCCTGCTTGGAATAGAAAGGAAAAAAAAAATTATATATATACATCTGCATATATATCATAGGGCTTGGGATTTCAGAGAGCGTGTCTGGCGGCAAAGGCCACCCTGCTGCAGGGACCTGCTGCCAGGCAGGGTGTGCAGGGCTCAGGGGGGTCAGGTCTGGGGGCTTGCAACGTGCAGCTGCTCTTTCTTGAACAAATATCGTTGGCTCCCTCCGACACCGTTTTAAATGGAAGAAATAAAAGAAACATCTGTCCCTGAAAGAGCTCTGCCCTCCGCTCACGCCAACGCGGATGGCCCCAGGCCAGCCGGGCTCCGTGATGCTGAGCTGTAACTTCCCCGGAGCGCAGGCAGCAACTGGGATGCAGCAAATCTGCCTCCTCCAGCTCTTGCTGAAGGACTCTCCAGGCGAGTCCAACACAACGCGGGCAGGACCCTGCCTGAAGCACCCCTGGTCACTGCAGGAGGCCAGCCCAGTGCTTGCCATCCCCACAACACTGGGATCTCAGCCGTCCTGCAGGCACTTAGACAAGGTCGAGTGTCATAGAGCTGTGCTGTTGCGGGGAAAAGCGGAGCAGGACACTCGTGTCCTTACCTTGCTAGGGAAAATGTCTATCTTGACCAGCAAGGAAGCCAGCTCCAGATTCTCGCTGTAGTTGTTCTTCAGGGGTACAGCTCGGAAACCTATAGCAGAGACAGCCCCGGCGTTACTCATGGTACAGGCACATGTCAGCCCCCAGGCACAGAACTCAAGGGGGGTCTTCTTCACCCACCCCCCAGCTCCCCTGAAGGGGCAGTTGGCCCTAAGGGATGTTAGCAAATGGCTTCTTGCTTCCTTGACCTGGTTGGGCATGGAGACAGGAGGGGATTGACAGTGTCCTCCCACGAAACCCCTCATGTCCCTGGCTAACGATGTAATTAGCAAACTGGTGAGGACCACCATCACACACACCCCCCGTCCTCCTCCTCCTCCAAGTGCTTTACCTGTCTTCAAGCCTTTCACCAGGAAGGTGGCCTGAGCCAAGAAGTTCTCATCGCTGAACATGTCCTCCTCATACACCACGAAGCGGAGGAAGGCAAAGTCGGGGTTGCTGACCTGAAAGTGGAACTGCTTCGGGGTCCAGAGAGGGTTCAGGCCGTTGTCCGCTAATGAGAAAACAATGGTGTCAGTGGGCAGCCCTTGCTGAGCCCCGTGTCCCCCCCCACACTGTCTGCCACGGCCGGCACTGAGCTTGGGGGCTTTGCCCATGGCTCACACCATGGTCAGGAGTGGTGGGATGTCCCTTTCTCTTCCCTTTGCTCACCCACGATCTCTGTTTTCTGCTTGGCATTGTCGTATTCAGCCCCGGACACCTCCACCTCCACGAAAGGACAAACTATTCCCCTTCCGTTTTTGGGAAGGTGCCGGGCCCCCAGGACCTGAGCAGAGAGCAGGAGAGACTTGGTAAGAGATGGGAGCAAAAGTTATAAAAAAAAAAAAAAGCCAACCCAAACCAAAACCAACCCAACATGTTTGCATAGCAAGATATTTTCTTTCCAAATAAATCACCCTGGCTCTGCTAATTGGAGAGAGCAGAGCCACTGACAGCCAGCCCAGCCCAACCTGCTTCTCGCAGAAAAACAGCTCCCACCCCTGGAAGCTGCTATGGTATTTACCAATCACCAATTTGATGTGTAAGCCCTAAAAAAAAAGTAGCTGAACCGCCCCGGGTTCCTTTCATGCCGCCTACACAGCCAGGTTGGGACCACAGCATCCCTCCTCCAGCCGAGCCACCTTCCCCTGCCTGCAGAGCTGTGCTGGATACCCCCTCCTCCCACGGAGCTTCTCAGCCCTCCTGCCTTGTCTTGAGGATAAAAAGGAGGAGCTGCTCTGCCTCCTGTTTGTAGCACAGCCTGTGCTCAACTCAAATGACAACCTGCTTCCTTGCAGGGGAAAGAATCCCAGTTCCCTCTTGCCAGTGGCCATATGTCGCTCCAGCGTGCTGTCGGCACGCCGCTCCTGCCGGGGAAGGACAGGCTGCCAACGCTGGATCATGTGCTTTGAGTCACGCTGGGCTCGAGATGGCTTCTCCATCCTTGAAAGCTGGCTTTGTGGGGACAGCGGGAAGTTTTTGCCAGAGGACAAAACGCTGAGCCCCTCTCTTAAAGGAGACGGTGACAGGCCATGGCACAGCGACTCTTGAGACCCGGTGGTTGCAGCTGCATCCCAGGATGCAGGAACAGTTTGGAAAACAGATAGTACAGAGAAATGGTGCCAGGGATTTTTAGGGAGACAGTGGATATGGGGGTCACTAGTGCAGACGGGACTTGATGGGGTGTCCTCTTTGTGGCTTTCCTGAGTGGGGGCACTCCGAAACAGAGGTGGTCTCTGGAGCTGCACCTTGTGCATGTTGTCAGAGACCTGTGAAGGCAGGATCTCCACTGCCTCCTCCCCAAGGTCTGCTTGGGCTGAAGGCACTTGCAAAGGAGACTGCCAACACACAGCTCGGCTCCAAGTCCGCTAGGGACTCCTGCACAGGCCTGCAGGACACTCCCTGACAACATGAGAACCATCTGGTTTGGCACAGCCACAACCCTCCCATCCCTCCAGAGCTTTATCTGGCGAGCTGTCCCATACCCCTGAAGAGCCTCCATGAGTGTGTGTGGAACGGGCTGAGGGGTTTGGTGAGGAGCAGAGGTCAGGAACGTGGAAAAGCCATTAAATCACCCCAAACCTGGATCCAACCCCATCTTCCTCGCATGCTGGGAGGAGGTACTGACCTCAATGGAGATGGAGAGCGGCTCCACGCCCCGCAGCGTGCCCTTGTCGAAGGGGTCGAAGATGTCATCCCGCATGTTGGTGGGCTGCAAGACGTAGCCACACTGGCCGTTGGACATAAACAAGGCCTGGTTCATCTGCATGGGCTTGTCTGGAGAGCACAGGCAGGAGATGGAGGGAGGAGACCCTGCACACTTTCCACAAGCCAGATCATCACTGGAGCCCTGTGGGAAGCCCTTTGCAAGGGGACCTGGCCCACCCCTTGGCAATGCCTCGTGCACCGTGGCCTCACTGCAGGCTGTGCACGTGCTGGGACCATGGGGTGACCTTCTCATGCAGGATCTGCCCACCTATCAAGGGCTCCGTGGTTCACCCCCTTCTTTTCCTCCCTCTCCTTCCAGCTTTCCTTGGGCTGGCTTCTAGCCTTTGCCAACCCCTGCTGTGAGACGTTTGAATTCAGAAAAGGAATGAAAAAGGCAGCAGGAAAAAAGAGGCAGGTGATTTTCTGGTGGGTTGATGAGCTGAAGGGGTCACAGCAGGGTTTGGAAAGGGCCAGGGAGAGGGGATGGCTGGGCTACATGGCAGGAGCAGGGGTGGAAGCTCAGGAAAGGTGAGCAGAGTGGCAAGATTGACGCAGACCCTGCAACCTGCTGGTGTCCCAAGGCTGGGACTGCACCATCCCCTTTGGTACCTCCCCTGCTGCCACCAGGAACCTCAGGGAAACTCCCTGCTTCGTCCCCATTTCATCCTGTCCTCATGGCACCACAACCTCCTGGCTCAGCCCAGCTCCCCAGGTCAATCCAACCTCTGGAGCACATTTTGTCTGTGGCAACCACACGTGGACATGAACATCAGGTCTTGCTCCCTGCAGAGCCCCTCCTCGATGCAGAGCCCCTCCTAGACCCCCCGCTATTTGTCAGGACCAGGCTAGCAGGGTGCTGGAGGAGTTACTCCAGGAGCACATCCACCTTCTCTGTCTGCTGCCCTCACCTGGGGTCTGGAAGTTGAGTGCTACCAGCTGGCTGCCGCAGATCCACATGGGCAGGGGGTCGTAGTTGGAGGAGTCGAGGCGCTGGCCCTTGGGGTAGATGCGGGAGAGCTGCAGGCGGTTGTACTGCAGGAACTTCTTGCCTTTGATCTTGTTAACATACTTTTCCGCCTTGGTCTCAGGGAAGGAGGACATATCTCGGTAACACGCCCTCTCCGTGCCGATCTCTGGGAGGAGGCAGCACAGTGTAAGCCCTTCTAGGCACTTCAACCACCTCAGGCCCTGTCCTAACACCATCCTCTCCTCCCTTGGCTCAGCTACCATCAGGCTGCACAGACCCTGCTCTGCCCCAGTGGGCATTTGCCAGATGCCCAACANGTGATTCTATGATGGCCGAACACGTTGAAACCACTCTCAGTGACGGGGGCACGATGCTCCTCAGCCCCACTCCCTCAGCAGCTGCCCTGGATGGTGACAGATCCCAGCAACAGAGGGATGGGCAAAGGAACTTCCACCCTCCAGAGAAGGACATTTCTAGATCTCCCATGTAAACTGGTTCCAACTTGCTCTGAACACCTGCCCTCTGCTGAGATTTAGCCAAAGCAGCAGGGTCTGTAACACCATAGTGACTGCCTGTGGTGACCACCAGACAAGCAGATGCTCACTCTCTTCATCGAAGGGCACAGGTCGGCAATAGACCACCAGCTCCGAAAGCTCCAGGGCAATCTTCTTCCTCCTCTCCATCATCTTCCCTTCAGAGAGCTGCCAAGAGAGGGAGGGAGAGAGAGGTGTCACGGCCAGGTGGGAGCAGCAGCACTGGGTAACTCAGCTCACCAACTGAGGTCAACAGCAGTGCTGGCCTGGTGTGGCTGCTCCTGCCCACCCTGCGGGAACCACTAGCAGGTCTGCATGGGGGGACACCACAAAAGCACCCACAGGAAGGTCCACCTGGAGCAGGACTGGCACTGGTACCACAGCAGGGCAGCTGTGGCCTTGTAGCTGAGCTTTGCTACCCGCCATGGATGGAGATCCCCTACTTCCCAAGGCTGTAACACCCTTCCAATGGACCAGTCTTCTCATATGTCCAGCCTGAACTTCTCAAACCACAATACATGGCCACCACCCCTTCCTATATTGTCACTTCAGCTTTATCATCTATTTAACTGCTCTGCCAGTTGTCACAGGCTGCCATCTCACCGCCTCCCCACCAGCCTCCCTCTGCTCCTCAGCTCCCGAGAAATCCAGGGCTTGGCAAGCAGGTGTCCCCCCTTGCCAAGGTCTCTCCAGACTCACCCGCGCGTCAGCCGTCTGGGCTGCCTCACGGATCTTCTTCACCCAGTCCAGCAAGTCCTCGTGTGTGTCGGCTGCCACATCAAGGGACAAGCGTGACACCGAGGCCATGCTGATGGAGAACACGAAGAGGCGGTTGTTCTTCCCCTCGGGGCGGATGGCTGCGTGGGAAAGAGGGAGCAGAGAGAGCAAGGTCACAAGCAGATGCTGAGCCAAGCCCTTCATGTCACAGAGGAAGGGAGAGGACACTCAGGGACTCTCATCACTGCCCCAGCAACTCTTCAGCTGAGGGAAGCTCCCATTTCTGGTAACCGGAGGCGAAACACGGAGCCCAGGAAGCAACAGGTGAGGATGCAAAGTGTATCCTGAGGGGACTGAGAAACCTCATGGGGCTTCTGTAATCCCTCTTCCTCCCATCCCTGCATCTTCTTCACTCTGTTCTCTGAAGGGCCCACATGGGAACAGCCATCTGGAGCACAATATCATCCCTCTGCTTCCCGGAGGACAAGGAGCTGCAGGTTGGACCCAGTTCAGCAGTGTCCAGGGGGCCCACAGCCTGGACCACACATATGTGAGTAAGGACAAATCCTTACAGAGAAGAAGGAGCCTACAAAATCAGTCTAAGCTCCCTTGCCAGTGGGGAGCGGGTTCCAGATGCGCTGGAGTGGCAATTTGGCATGACCCTGGGTGCTCCACGGCTGTACTCAGGCTGCAGGGGCACGCCTGAGCCCCAAAACCTAAGGAACCCTCTTCTGGGAGCAGCGGCAGAGCGTGCCACCGCACGGCAAGCATGCACGGGCATTCACTTGCTCCAGCACAGGGGTGTCTGGAGACAGAGGGAGACCAAAGCCCTTCGGCCCAGAAGACCTGCAAGCAATGCCAATAGCCCCCACGCCTCCATCCCTCCCAGGCGCTCACCGATCTGGCAGGAGGGGACATCCAGGACACCTCCGAGCAGGTCTCCCAGGGGGCTGTTCTCATCCAGCTGCTGCTGGAAATGAAGCACAGGCAGGATGGTGTGAGGGACTGCAGCCGGGCGTGGGGGGCTGCACCCACACACGCCTCCCCACCACCCTCCTCGCTCTGCTCAGGCACCAGCTCACCTCCCGCTCTGGCTCCAAGCTGCTGGGACCAGTAATTTCCTCTACGTAGTTGGAAGGGAACCACAGCTGCTTCTTGCCACCATAATCTCCTCTCCACCTGGAAGAAAGGGAAGGGGCAGCATCAGCATCCACCCTGAGCATCTTGACTGTGGGACACGGGCTACAGGCAGCTCCTCTGTCATCTGCTTTTAGGGTTCATGTGGCTTTGAGGCCATGCAGCTTGTGGGCAATCCTCAAACGGACCCAACTGAGGAGGGGACACACCTTTGTATGGGTGGTGGCACCAAGGTTTGACTGTGTCCCTGAGGGAAAAAAGAGGCCCAGGACCAACTCACCAGCCTCCATCCTGTTTCTCCACGTTCTGGATGATGGCGTTTTTGGTGAAGGTGAGCTCGTCCTCCCGCTGTGCCTTGTAGTCGAACAGGGCTTTGACTGCACACTGCAATGAGGAGGAGTCCCATGAGGGCAAGCAGTGGATGGACATGTGGACAATGAGCCCACGGGATGAGAGACATGTTTGTTGAAGGGGGCTGTGAGGCACACCATGTGCAGACAGCACCCGACCTTGCTGCTAGACTCCAGTGACCCTTGCAGAACCCCCTACTTACTCCAAACCAGAGGTCTCAAGTCTGGTATGACCTTGCGCAACCACTTTCCTTTGGGCTAGAGATACTGATGGGTCTCTCTGAACTCTCCAGAGTTCAGAACAAGAGACAGCCCAGCCTAGAAACCTGCAGGCTCAGCCTAGAGTGTGTGTCCCTGCATGGTCTAGAAATGAGTGTGCAAAATAATGTGCCTCTTGAAAAACAGAGACGCTTGCTAAACCCTCAGGCCCTGCAGGTTGTTTCATGCCAAGCGATGAGAGTGTACCTTGAAGGTGGGCATGGGGTTGGCTTCCACGTAGAACCCGGGGTGGCGTCCCTCATAAAGAGCTCCGTAATCCGGCTCCTGTGAAAGCAAAGGGCCAAGTGGTGAGAACCGTGGCTCTGCAGAACAGGTCCCCTACCTTGGGGGAGGTAGGGAGAACGCCCCCCAAAGTTGATGCTGCATGCAGCAAACAGAGCCCCAAGCCCCACACTTCCTGCTGACTTGGATCAGAGGGACAGCAGTAAATCTCACTCAAGCCAATAGGTGTTTCCAACAAGGCACAAAGCACCAGGAGATGTTGACTGTGAAGCACACAGGTGGCTCACACAAGGTGGCTCACTTCAAGGCACCAGCTCAAATCAGACCTACCCATCATCCTTTGGCTTAACTCTTCCAAAGGCTGCCCACACTCACCGCTGTCCCTATCTTCTCCAGTGTCTCCTCATTGATGGGGTACCTCAGCTTCATCTTGCGGTACAGTGGGTGCTTTTCATAGTAGCTGATCAAGTCCACCAGGCTCTCAAACTCGGAGTTGCCAAGCAGCACGGTCTGGCCCTCCTGCTGCACTCGGCAGTGTTTGATCTTCCCTTCTGCCCTGGCAGGTGGAAAAGACAGAGAGAAGCCACTTGGCACCAGGTAAGAGAATGTCTGCCAAAATAAAGACACCAGGTGCCCCTGGGCTGGCTATTGAGCACAGCCATCTCCCATCAGGAGATGATGGGAGGACAAGTGGGGTCCTGAAGGCTCTCAAGGGTTTATCCAGGGCCATCCAGGAGAGAGAAGAGCTCTGGAAGGGCTCACATCAGGCTCAGGGTCCCTCTCCTGCTCTTTCACACACCGCAGCATCCCAGCCCACCACCCTCCCGCCAGGGACGCACCTGAAGGAGATGGCGTAGGAGCTGGGCTCGCTCCTCTTGCGCACCAGGAAGGCTCCGTCCCGCGGCACCCGCATCAACATGTGCTCGGCTTGGGCCCGGGTGAGGTTGGCGTGGTACCACCTTTCAAGGAAAGACACGTCACTGTCCACAGGCCTCTCTACACCCATGCTCATTCCACACCTCTGCCATGCCACACGGTTTCCCCTCCAGCCCACAAAAGGCTGCCTGAATGCTCAAAAGGAGATCATCATACAGCATTGCAACGGGGCTGTCCCCTTTCTGTGGGACAGGCAGGAACAGCCATTTGCTGACATGCAGCATGGGCAAGGGCACCCCAACCAAGCCTGGTACCTCCTGGTACCTCCAGTGATCTTGCAAGACAACCGTCTCCATCAACAACAAAGCTGGCCAGCATGGTTACTGGACAGAGAGGGCTCCACAGGGTGTAGGTGCGGACCAGAGAGCCCCAGCAAGGATGGAAGGACTGCAGCAGGGTTTTCCATGAGGTTCCAACTGCCCAGACTACACGACCCACCCTCTCTATACAGGGACTCACTCTTTGCTCTCATGGGCATTGGTCTGCGGCACCGGCTCTGTCAGCCTCATCTCAAACTCGTTACACCTCAGTGGCACCTCCTGGTAGTGGGTGATGAGGTCGTAGAGGCTGTCGAACACTAGGTTGTCCGTCAGGAAGAACTTGGGGCTTCCAGCATCCTGCCGCGAGTGGATCCGGCAGTGCTGCACCTTCCCGTTGCGCCTGCAGAAGAGAGAGGAGGTAATCCAGGGTCATCTGTGGAGAATTTGCACCTGCCTCAGGCACAGCTCCAGCCTGGACACAGCATTCTGGCCCCTACAGTGGACCCATTGTGCAAGGTTCCCAAGGGACCTGACCCTTCCGCACTGAGTCGATGAGTTGACATGATGCTGGGGCACAGAAAAAGGGGAGAAACCTCCTGACGGACCACCAGGGTACGGGACCCCACCACTGAAGAGGGTGTCAAGTTGAAGACTACCCCAGAAGCGACCCCGAGCAGCAGGCCAGAGCCTGTGACCCTCACCAGAAGGAGAGGGTGTAGTCTCCAACAAAAGTCTCGCTCTCTCTGACAAGGAAGGAGCCGTCGGGAGCCCCCGTCTCGATGCAGTACTCGGTCAGCAGCCGCTCCGCGATGTGCCGCCCGTCGCGTCCCGCCCCCAGCTTGCCATGGAACCACTTCTCTGTGGAGTGGAGCTCCGTGCTGTTGCTCACCTGGAAGGGGGGGAAACCCACCATCTGAGCTTACTGAGGGTAGGCTCCCCACGCTCTGCTCTGCTCAGGATTTCTCCATCCAGGACCAGGGAGTTTCTGAAGTAGCTCCCACCCTTCCCACCACAGGATCTTCCCCCCTGAAGTCAGCTGGAAGTGGAGATGCTCAGCCCCTCGCTCCCTTCTCTATGGGAACAACTTACCACCACAGAAGGGAGCCCTCACCTCCTTTTGCTCCTCCTCATCCTCGTTTCCTTGGTCACTGGTTGTCTCCCCAGAGTAATAGATCTTGCTGCTGGTCAGGACAAAGTAATGTGGGTTCCACTCCTGCAAGGAAACAAACTCTGAGCAAAAAAGACCCCCTGAGGAAGCACCACCCATTCGTGGGGTCACCTCTTCCCGATCAGCACAAGCAGTGAGGGCTGATGGGGTTTGTGAAGGACAGTCACCAACAACACTGATTTCAGTGGCGTCACAGGAGCTTCCAAGACATCCCCCAGATCCACAGTACGGATTTATCGGTTGCAAAAAAAGGCACGTGATGGGTCTTGCACACAAAGTGGCTGCAGATCACACTGCAAACACCCCAGCACGTATTAAAAGGAGATGACCAAATGAAGAGCAAACCAATGCTAAACCAAAACACTCTGCACGGATGCAGCACGGGGGCTATCAGAGATGAGGACACTGGGCCATCACACTTTCCTATTTTCATAGAATCATAGAATGGTCAGAGTTGGAAAGGACCTTAGAGATCATCCAGTTCCAACCCCCCCTGCCATGGGCAGTGACACCTCCCACCAGACCAGGTTGCTCAAAGGTTGCTCAAAGCTCCATCCAGCCTGGCCTTCTTTCCAAAAACCTGTTTCATTCACACGTGGCTTTGCCTGACAGACCCTCAGCAAAGCAAAGCAGAGCAGCTGAAGAAGTGGACTGTAAGTACATGCACGCAGGAGAAGGAATGCTTTACAAAGCAGAAGGCTCGTCTGGGTGTGTTCAGTGGCACTTGGCGAGGGGCAGCCAGGTCCAGAAATGCAGGCCATCACCAGGACTTACTGCAGCAACAAACAGGCTTAGAGGGATTACACAAGAGCAGCTGCAGTGCATCAGCCCAGAGCTCCCTCTAGCTCAGCCTTCTGCCTCTAACAAGGACCAGTGGGAGATGCCCAGGAAAGAGCACAGGAGAGAGCCAGCATAAAAACTCCCCCAGGCCTCAGAGACTCCTAAGAAACAGGACAGGACAGGCTCCCTTGGATGGTTTGCAGCACAAGCCCTTCCTTCCAGCACCACACGGTGCCTCATGTCATTTACGGAGCCCTCAGAGTGGGACCAGGGTGACAGTGGCAGAGAGAAACCTACGTGATTGATGGGGTCTTCCAGGTAGAGGATCCCGTTCTTGATGGAGTTGCTGATGTCGTTCTCTGAATACATTACAGAGGTGGGTAGCTCCTCGTAAGCACTGCCCTCTGCCAGCTTCTTGTGCTGTGGGATGAGAGAGAACATCAGGCACCCAAAAAGCAGCATGGATTTCCTGGTGAACAACCCCGAAACTCCAGGCCTGCTGCAGCAGGCTCCTCTGGACTAAAAGGCCCAAGGTAAGCGCCATACCACAGTGATCATCAAAGGGCACTAAAGTCCCACCCTTTCTTCCCAGAGATGTTTCCTACAGCAGAAATACCACCATCCCCTAAGCTCTCATGAAAGGCAGCACCCAGCTGCTCAGCCTTCTTCCCAGCAGCTCCTCTGAAGCAAGAGAGCTCTTTGTCTCCAATTCTTTTTAGCATCAGGTCTCCATTTCCAACCCCGCATTGCCAACCAACCCATTTCAGAGGTAAGCAGCTGCCCTTGGTCCCACACCACTTAGAAGCTTTGCTGGGGAAGGGAATTCACCTTGATGAGAATCTTCCTTTTGAGCTGGTTCGGAGAGGGAAGGCCATCAGCAGAAATATCAACTGGTTTGGTCAACAGCATGTCTCCAAAGACCTTTTTGAAATTCTGAGCCATGTTCCTCTGCTGAGCAATGCTGCAGTGGTCCTCAATGGACAGAATGACAGGGAAGCTGGGAGAAGGAAAAGAGCCATGAGAACCAGCTCGGTGTCCGGATGGAACCAATGCCTTCTGAGATCCACTTCAAGACCTGGCCTCTGTGCCCTCAAAGAGCAGCAACCTGAGCAATCTGTGCTGTCTTAACCACCCCACAGCAAGGTGTCTCCACCGCTGCTGGCAATGCACAGAGTGGACAAGGACCAGCAAACTGCTGGGGTTTACCCAAATCCTTCCCTCCCCCAATTTTTTTTCTGAAAGAAATCTCCCTTTTCCTGGAAAACATGATGACATGCTTCCTTCCCACCGAATCCCAGGCGTGTGGTCTTGTCCCAGATTTCTGGATAAAGGTGGGCTCCACTGTGCTACAGCCTGGGCTCTACCCTCTCTTTGCCTTAGGCAGCTCTGCCAGCTGAAACCCAGGTCCCTGCTGTACTCACTCAGAGGTGACAAAGGCATGCTCCTTGATAGTCAGCAAGACGTCAGAGAACTTGATTTTGGTGGTTAAGGTGTGTCCATGGTAGATGACTGGCATGCCATCAGGACCGTCCCAGCAATCCACTGAAAGAGACACATGGGGAAAGCTTAGCCCAAAGGAATACAGGCAGGACACGGACATGAGATGGGCTGAACCACGCACTGCTGGGAACCACATTGGATGGTAATAAAGGAGTGAGGAGAAACTCCAGATGTTTCTGGGACACCAAAAGCTCAAGATGTACCACCCAGTTCCACAAAGCAAACGACCTCAGCCCTTTCAGCACATCATGGTGACAAGGTTGCCACCAGTATGTCAACCTTCAGCCCTGCCTCCCACGCAAAGCCTTCCTGACCACCGCAAGCTATCGTGATTGTCCTGGTTTGAGGTAAAATGAACCAATTTTCTGTTTTACAATTTTACTTTCTTAGCTGGGACTCTTCTAGCTGACTAAACTCTGAAATTAACAGCACACTGTGCAGAGAACTGTTTTGTCTCACAGTGACAAGACCCGATTATACTAAGGAATGGTTTGCAGGGAGGCCCTTGCTTATCCATATTGCTGGCACAACCAAAGGCAGGGAATTTTGTTATTTGCCCGTTGGAGGGTCAGAAGCCGAAAAGCATCGAAGGGTCCCACCTGCAAGGAGGAGCAGCCAGGACAATTGACCCAAATACTGACCCACAGGGGTATTCCATCCCATTTGCATCATGCTCAGTATAAAAGCTGAGGGATCAAAGGGTCAGGCCCCTTTTCTCCTCGTCCGATGGCCGACATCCAAGGAGGACCCTGCCTGTTCGTCTGCCTTTGATCCCGATCTGAGCACTCCTGACTCCAAATCTGGAATCCAGCTCCTGTCGATCACCGAGTCCAGCCTGGGACTGCTGCCTGCTGGTGACTTGGTCGTCATCCTGGGAGCTTGATACGGTTTTGTATATGCTATATACCTTTTTTTTTCCCCTCTTTTCTTTTTGTTTTTATTAAAGTAGTTTAGTTTCTCTAAACTTGTGAAACTCTTTAATTTCTTCCTCTCTCTCCTTTTCTTTTTTTTTCCTAAAAGGGGGAGGGGGCGGATCATCTGTCTTTTCTGATTCGGTCAGAACCACAACAGTGATGCTGGAGAGAGCAGCTGCAGGTACTCACGCTCGATGCAGCGGCACCCCATGCGCAGGCAGCGGGCGTACGCCTCCAGCGAGGACTCACTCGAGAACTGGTCCCCCGTCAGGTACCTTTCATGTGAGAGAACACACCAGCAAAGCAACACGCTCACCAGGGGCCCAGACGTCTGCTGGGACACTGGGACCTGCCTCTGCCATGTCAGCGACTTTCCCCCCTCCTCCCCAGCTGAGGGGTTCAACTCTGACCCCGCTGTGAGAGGCTGCAAGCACTACTCTGAGGACCAGCCTTGTTGATGGCTCTTGAGATAAGCCTCAAAGAGCCACATCAGCGTTGGTGCCACAGAGAGCCCCCTGGACCACGCAGAAACAGCCCAAGAGCAGGGTTATATCAGCTCTTGTAGGCAGACAGGAGCTTGCTGCCTGCCCTGAAGGCTGCTCAGCTGACTTAGGTCTTCAGACCTTTAAATCTGGGCTAAGGCACTACCGCTGCATCCCAGGAGCAGGGGGCACAGAAAGAAAGTGGCCAATTTCAGCCTGACAGGTTTTTATCACATCTGTCCTTAGAGGACACGGCTAATGGTAAGAAATCACCAGTGACAGCCAGGGACCCGAAAGCAGAGTCTGTGCAGATGTGTGCTGCTGAAAACATCTGAGCAAAACATGAATGGTTAGACCATGGAGGGGGGACTGGAGCACCAAGAGGAAGGTCTCTGATGTGCTGACCCTGGTCTGGAAAAGTTTACCTGACCCATCACTGGGATCAGGCAGAATCAGGAGAGTTCCACCCTGGCACAGGGGGACGGGTGGAGAAAGCCCTCCCTAGTCCTTACGTGTTGTGTGAGGAGGAGATCCAGTAATGGGAGAGGGGATTGTTCATGTTCTCCAGACACACCATGTCCAGTTGCGAGTTCCAGATGTTGTTCTCTTTGGAAAACAGGAAGGTGAGAAACTGCTCAGGAAGAAACAGAAGTGTGTTAATGACGTGGAGGAGCTGGGTGCTGTGGTTTAGCTTCACAGACATCTCACTCTGTGTGTCAGCAGCTACCGAGCAGGTAGCTATTTTCTAAGCTCAGCATTGACTGGCCCAGAGAAAACCAAGACAGCACACAGCCACCCGACCACAGCGCTGGGCACTGCCACCTATCTGAGCTGCACCTTTGAGCTCTGCCAGGTATCTGGGTACAAATCCTTTGACCCAGCTGGAGACAAAAGAATTGCCCTACATTTTATTTTGTGGCTCACGCAGCAGCAACAGCTCATGAAGGCCATGTGGACCTTCGCATGGGAGTCAGTCCAGAGTGCCAGGGACACGGTCACCTCCAGTCGGTTTTATTCTTTTGCTTTGAAAAAAAATCTTGACATGGCCCAAAGGGACATTAAGCCAAATGCAGCCCCGTTACTCTCCCAAATGAACTGCGTGATGAGTGCTCCCAGCTGCATGCGCTCAGCACAAGAAGAGAGTCCAGAGGTCATCCCCTTTGCCAGCCAGGCGACCCACCACCTTCATCCACCACGTTTGTCTCCTGCAGCACCGCAGCTGGCAGGAGATGCCATGCCTTAAGCACGCACCACCCTGCAGCAAAGCAGACGGCAGAGCTGTCACACCACAGCACACAGCACGCTGGGGATGTCCCACCACACTCCACCCCGCTCCGTACCCACTAGAGTTCAAGGGATCTTACTTCGTCCAGGGAGAAATAAGGTTCGTCAATCTCTCTCAGAGGGTCTCTCAGAAAGCTGAACATGAATTCCTGGACCTGAAGGGTGTCTGCAGCCCAGAGCTCCTGCAAACCCCCAAGAGGGACATAAAAAAAGAAACCATTTCAGAAAGTATTATTCAAAACCACATGCAGCTCACCCAACTAGAAGCTTTAACCATCAAGGAGGCAGCTTTTATTTCAAGACCATCTCTGGCAGGAACTCAGCAGTCAGCACAAGTGACGGAGAGCACGCAACTGCAGAAATCTGAACAATTTCTAAGTGGTCTTTATTTCCTCGGTGCGGTGCGTTTTTCCCTGCGATAGCTCCTTCGCACACATCTGCCAACCCTCCTCCTTCGGCAGCAGAAGCCAAGTCAGCTTCCTTTTGCTCCTCTCTCTCCCTGGGTGTCTTTCCCTAGGTCATCAAAACGGCTGTGTCCCTTTGCTGGCTAACTCTCTGCTTGCTGCAGACCACACGCAGGGAGGCGGCAGCAGGAGACGGGGAGGACGGTGCAAAGCAGGAGGCCCCGTGCTCTCGTGCAAGGCACGGCCGTGATTTCACGGGCCACCCCTGTCCTCTTGGAGCAGGAGACCAGCAACAAGATGGGTGCCTGGCAAGAGTCGAAATAAAGGGTCTGCAGAGCCTGCAAAAGCACTTTTGCTCCTCATGCACGTCCAAGCACGCGCGCTCAGCTTGCTGGATGACTTAAGATCACTTTTAAATGGAAAGATCAGCAACCAAATCCATCAGCTGCTCCTCAGGACCTGCTGAGACCTCCTGAGCACAGGATGGAGTGTGACACCAGCTGTTGCAAACCTTCAGTATCCACTGAGGTCACGGGGACTGGGTAAATCTCCACTGTCCATTTCCTCTATCCTGGGTCCTCCATTCCTCTTAGACCTTCTGCTCTTGGTCCCTTTTCTGACCAGGTTGCCTGGCTGAGGCCAGGTTTACCCTCGCCAGCACTTTCCATGCATCACCTCCTGCTCCAGGGAAGATGCACTCAGGTTGTGGCTGTGCCAGGCAGAGCACTCCATGACCAAATCATCCCAGCTCCACAGAAAGGCTATTCTTGGAGTACTGATACTCATGCCTACACCCTCATTCCTCCCCTGGTCCTGTATGAAGCTCACCCTCTGGTACTCCAGCAAGAACTTCTGGAACTCCAGCAGTGACACCGTGAAGTGCTCAGACCTTTCTCCAGCCCTGAAAAGCAGAGAGAGAGAAGCTTTGGTCACTCGTGCAGCACATCATGACCAACTGTTATCAGCATCATTGCAAGAGCAAAACGGAATGTGTAGAGAAAAGATGAGGAGGACACAACAGCAAACACACAGCGGCTGAGATGGTATGTCCACACCTCGGAGCCAGAGACTGCTCCAGGAGCAGTCCAGGAACCGCACAGCCAAGAGCACAACAATGTGAAACTGGTGAAGGGCAGCAAAAATCACCAGAGGGACAGATCTGTACCAAAAATAGAGGAGTTGGCTCGTACAAGGGTGTAAAAAACTAAATAGGTGTAGGGCAGTCCAGGAGTAATTGTAGACAGGACAGACCTACAGGTATCCAGAGGACATGGACTCAAGGAAGCAACGCAGGGAACAAAGGAGGGAACTGTTTGTAGCTGATTATCTCAATAGACTTGTCCATGAATGTTCCAGTAATGGCCAGCTGGGGCCATACTGGGGACTAACAGCAAAAATAAACCAGAAATGGATGGGGCAGTGCTGGCTGCCCTGGGCAGAGGTCCCTACCAACCCTCTTCTTTATGGTTATATGAAAAAAAAGAGGAAACCATGGGATTTCCTGGACAAATTAACAAGCTTTTCTCTTTATTTGCTTCTGTGTCTAAACTCAAGCTCTTTTTATCACAGTGGAGATGAGCACAGGGCAGGGAAGGGCACAATTTGCAGTGGCACCACAGGCACTGCCTGCACCTGCACCAATCATGAGGACAACCTTTGGGAAACGGCTCAAGGTCCAATTAACTTCACGTAAACCAACTAACAGTTTTCGGAGGCAGCTGACCTGAGCTGGCTCTCAGTCTGGAAGGATGACAGCCCTCACTGACCCAAGCTGAAGTGTCTACAGCAAAGATGCTTATTCAGAGTGCAAAAACGCAAGCGATGTGGCAGCAAGCAGGGGGTGCAGAGCATGCCTCAGCCCCAACACCCTGCTGCAGGCACCAAAGCACATCAGGGAGCGAAAGCAAACAGCCTCTTCCCCAGGAAATACAGAGAAGCACCCACCTTTCTAGGAACGGGACATCCATCTGCAAAAGAAGAAGCACAAACGTTGGGTTTGCACTCGATCCCACCGGTGTATGTGAACGCACAAATGGATCAAGAAGGTCACAGGGACAGGGAACCAGCACTGTGCAGCTTGGCTCTCCTTACACCACGGCTCACACACTGCCTGCCCCAGCCCCGGCAGCCCCATGCTCACCAGCCTGAACCAGTAACTTCTTTACCCAGAGCTAAGAGACAAGAGCTATTAGCTGTTGGCAGCAGGCTTACAAAAGGAATTAAGAAGGAATGCCCAGTAACAAATATGGTCTCTCCCTCCCCTCCCCGGCCCTGGAGAATTCAGCTCTTACCATTTTCTGGGCACTGAACATCAGGCTGCGGTAGAGCTGCACGAACTGCCCGTACGTGATATCCCCATTCCTCTGCTCCACGTCCTGTGGTGGCCAAAACAAAAAAAATCACAGAGGTTTTACAGGGGCCGCAGACAACTCTGCATGGCTCGAGGAGTATCTCCTCCCACCAGGATTCCCAGGGAAAAAGGAAGAGGGAAATGCCAAAACCTAACCAGACTTTGCCTCTTTCCTCTGCTGGGGCCACCGGGACCCCCACAGCGCCCTGGACACGGGCACATCCTAAAATGAGTTATGCGATTCCCCAGGGTCATCCACTTCAAGGCATCCCGGTGCTGATTAAAAATCTTTATTGTTTGCTTGAACAGCTACAAAAGGATTGTTTTAATTTTCGGTTGCAGAGAGCATCTGAAGCGTCTGGAAACCGCCAGGCCTGAAGCGTGTGCTCTCCTTTAGATACGCTGCTCTTTGGCACTGGAGATGAGCAGTGGTGGAAATGGATGGTCACCACAGGGTGACACTCCATTCCTGGCCCTGCAGGGATGCTGGCTGGTGGCAGCGGGATGCAGGACCTGGGATGCAAGGATTCCCGGGATGCGGGACCAGCTGGCCTCACCGCCAGTCCTCCCACACTCTTAACCCAGCAGGACAAAGCCCTAGACCAGAGCCAGGAGCGATGTGGGGTGTGGGGGAGGCAGGGTGGGGCAAAAAGAGGGTGCTGGCCGCAAACGGGCCAGGGTGCGGCACCCAAGTGGGAGCTGGCACCTCTTCAGTCACCACCGTGGGTGGGGGCCCTCCCGGGAAAGGTTGGGAGCCTCTGCAATATGCAAACGTGCCATGGGAGCTGAACCACCACCAGGTTCTGCTCAAAGGCAGACAACAAGCTGCTGAGGGTCCCCAGTGCAAAGGAGGAGAGCAGAGGGGTCACACACTCACCGTGAGCCTCTCCCGCAGGAACCTCATGTTGGGGACACGGTAGTTGACCTGAGACAGCATGTTCTTCAGATCCTTGGCAGAGATCCTGGCTCGGCAGGGGAAAGAAGGGGAAACATATTCGTGAGGTCTGGGATGGAGGGGTCTCACCCTGGGACCAGGACACCACGTGCACTGGGTGGCCATGGCCAAAGGGACATCAGCCGTGAGACAGAAAGATGGATCTGTGTCCCTAGAAGGTTGGGACCAAAGCCACCCCAATGAGCTCTGCATCTATGCTCCCCATGAGGAGCAGAGAGAGGTGATTCCATCCTGATGGGAACTACAAACACTGCTCCTGCCACCTCCCAACATGGCTGGGCAAATCCTGGCACCATCGGCCCACTCGAGCCACTGCCACAATGGGCACAGTGGGTACCTCCTGCTTCACAGGAACAACCGAGCAGAAGCACTTTTTCAAGTATCTATGCCCAAACATGGGTGCTGGGTGACCAAACCACTTCCAAAACCCACTCCCTGGCCTGCGGAGGGCAGGCTTCGCCAGTGGTTTGGATATGGCTAATTTTATCCAAAAGAGAGGGAAAGAAAAAGCCATTTTCAGTGTCCAGCCACAAGCATGAGGCTGCTGACCTCCCCACGGCAGCCCCTTCACACCAAACACACCAGCTCCCGGATCAGGGAAGGCTCTGGTGCCAGCACCGAGCGGGATCCCGCAGGCAGAGACAGGCAGCACCAAGCCCTGGGCTGTCCCTGCCTTCGCTGGCGTTGGTCCCCCATGGGGCAACAGCGAGGAAAAACAGGGATGTCTCCCATCTGCAGGATTTAAGAAGCCGAGAGGTCTGCGTGCAATCATTTTCTGGCAGCTCCTGCCTTAAAAGCAAGTCCTCGGGGCCCGCCCCCAGCAATCACAGATGCTGCTTTTGCTCCCCGCCGAGTGAGTGGGAGCCCAGGACCCTGACAGGATGCTCCCCCATCCCACAAACGCTGGGCAGCTCTGGCCTTGGGAACGCTCAACGCTTTGGGATGCAAATATAAATATACTAGGGAAAACGTCTTGTGCGGGGGTCATGTTGTCACCTGCATGGCTTTTATGTTCTTCCCTGAAAACAGGGTAATCCCGAATGACACAGAAAGGAGAGGGGATGGAGGGAGCCCCAAGGAGAGGGAGAAACCAGCCGGTGTCAGGCACTGCAGAGATGAGGGCTGCCGCAGCCGGTGGGACACAGAGAGCCCTTGTTTCCAGGGGACCAGGACACACGCAGGGCCAGAGCAGGACCTGGTCCATCTCCCGTCCCGTGCTGGCCAAGGACCCTGCAAGCAGCGTCCTGCCACTCGCTGGCCAGACTGGAAAAAAAAACAACCACAGAAAAAGCTGGCAAATTGCACCATCCTCCTCTTCCCTCCTGGCTTAAGGAGCTCCAGAGCCAGCCACACACTCAGCACCGGCAGCAGCTTCGCTATCTGCCCCCTGTGCCTCCACCTCCCTCGGCAGAAGTTACCCCAGGGGCTCAGGGTGACAGTTTTGGGGAGGGGAAACCTGGCCTTTCCCTTCTCCAATGCACCCAGCATCCATGGCCACGGCGCAGGGTGCTGAGCAAACCCCAGGGCAGGAGGGTCCCAGCTACGGGGTCCTGGGTGAGAGGGAAATAGGGGGATTTGCCCGGCAGCAAGCCAGGAGCACAACGGTGACTTGAGAGTGATGCCCTCGGGTGTCAAGGACCACAGCATGCATGGGTTCTCATGGGATGGGACACCCAGAGTCCCCAGGGCCACCCATCAGCGTTCCCCTCTTGGTGAGGGGCCGAGACTGCAAAAAAAAATCTCTTGGAAAAAGAGCAGGAGGGGCTGCAGCAGCAGGATGGGCAGCCGGCGTGGGGCTGGAGCCCCACCGGAGCCAGCGCCTGGCTTTGGTGATGCTGGGCTGTTTCACGGGGAGGTGTTGGACCGTGGCACTGTGACAGCACCTGGAGAGGCAACAGGAAACCCTGTAAAAGCTGTGACCAGCATCTCCCTCTCTGCTTTGGGAGGTGACGGAGTATGGAAGGATTTAATTTACTGTGTGTTACTAATAATGTGCAAGCGTTGGAGACCTTGGATAAACAGCTCGGTACTATTTTGAGACTAGAAAGTAAAAACCAAATAAACAAACTAATTCCTTCTGAGGAAGTTTTTTAAGGTCTTACGACAAACAGGCCAAAGGAGAGATCCAGCCCTCTCACAGGCGATGGAAACATTCCCCAGTGCCATAACTCTGCTCCCAGCCATGGGCAGCTCTCCCAGCCAGAGGTGAAACAGTCTCCTCCGCAGCAGTTTGGGGAAAAAACAGAAAAACCCAACAACCCAGCATCCTGTTATCCTCCTCTTTCCACCTCACCTCCCTTGGAAAAACAAATACCCAAAGGTCCAGCAGCCAGTGAAAACAGCCAACATCTGCCGGCGTGCTGGAAGGTATGCACCGGCAGCCAGCCGGGAGGAGGAGGAAAGGAAAGGGCTCTGGCACAGGGGGTACACGAACACCAGGGATGACTTCTGCAGCTGCCCAAACCCTGCCCATCCTGGAAAGGACAGAGGATGGTTTGCAAAAGAAGTGTTTTCCAAAAAAACCCACAACTCGCTGTTCCCTTTTCAAACCTATTTCCGGGCTCAGAAGCAAAAGCAAAGAGCCCAGAGCGACACCAAAGTTAATGCTGAAATGCCTCTTAAGGGTAAAGATTTCACCTAAGAGACGTACATGCCCTGTAAGTGTTGGCTCTACCTTGCAGGAAACACATGGACGCTTGTAAAATGGGAGACCCAAAATCTTTCTGCATTCCCCTCTATCGGTGCCTTGCTCCTTTCACAGCCTGGGCTGGAGCAGCAGCTCTTCCAATTCAGCGTTCTGCTCTGAAACCTCTCCCCTTGGTTGGTCGGCAAGAAAGAGATTGTATTTTGGTGCCTTAATTCTACACGCTGGTAGAAAGATGATATTAAGAAAAGCAACAGGCTGGCTTTCAGCCCTGCTGATCATGCCTTGGGCAGATGAATCTGCACATGCAATCTCCTTTGTCCTGTTGGGATGCCATTTCATCAGTTTTACAGTATAAGCAGAGGAGAAAAAACTTCAGTTTTTCTCCATTTCTCCTGAATTCATCCTCCAAAACCCCCACGCAGACAGCCCAGCACCTGCCTCAGTGCTTTCCGTTGCTGAATTAAGAAATATTACACCCGGTCACCACTGAAAACCAGTTCACTGCGTATAAAACCCAGGCCTGGATTTGAAAGGTGTGTGGCATATGCAGAGCAGCTGCAAGAGATTAAAGGCGCCTCTCCTTTCCTTTCTGCCTCTGCAAGGATTTATCCCTCCTCCGCAAAATCCCTGCGCACCCAACGGTGCTCTCGTCACGTCACAATATAAATCACTGCAAAGGCAAAAAATGTCCAGTGCAGCAGGATTTCCCCACTGCAACACACTCCTGCTCCGGGCAGAGATGCGGAGAGGTTGGATTTAACCCCTGGCTGCCCGACAGCGGGGCTGTCTGCCTGTCCTGGCTGTCACAGAGCAGCATCCTGCAATCTGGGAGGCAGGGACAGCAGTGGGGACCAGAGTGGGATGAGAGGACCTGTTTGCTTCTCCTGATGAGCACAGAGCGGTGGTTTTGACCCGCCGCTCCACAGGACCAACCTGTCTGACCACAACTGCCCACAGCTCCCCAGCATCATGCTCCTGGCACGGGCAGCTGGGTTCACAGGGAGGGTTCCTTGGCAGGAGTTTGCTGCGAGGATGAGGAGGGCTCCAGGGCTCAGGGTGAAACGTGGAAATCAGTAGAGGTGTGAGATCGATGGCACCAGCAAGGAACAAGCCGAGGATGCTCTGGAGCATCCCAGTGCTCTGCACCCAGGCACACAGAGGGGGCAGAGGAGGCCAAGGTGCTCCATCACAGCCAGGGCACGAGCTGGTCTATGAGCGATGTCTCTGAATCCCTCAGAGGAATTCTCCTACGCCGGGGGAGAACATTAACGTGGAAATCAGTGCTGGAAGGTTAATGGGCTCACCTAACAACACAGGGGAAAACATGTCCCAGGGCTGAAAGGAGGCAAATAACAGCACCTGGGGAAGAGGAGACCGGTGGCCGGGGAATGCCAGGTACAGCAGTGGTGGCAGAAAGCAGAGCGTGATGGAACTCACCTCTTCGGCAGGCAAATGTCCCTTCCCTTATCTACCCGTGATGCATCATGACCCAATTTCCCTGCCTTATCTCCTCATGATGGATCATGACCCAATACCTCTCCCTTATCTCCTCATGCTGGCTCCAAGCATGCCTTTTCATCTGCTAGGACACCATTAAGCATAATTCCACAGGTAGAACTCCCCTGCTGCAGCCCATCAGCCTGGAAGCCGAGCAGTGGGATGATCCATGGCCTCACAGACCTCAGAGAAGGAGAACAAACCACACAGGGTGGAGAGTAACAAACACACCCCACTTCAGCTCTGATGGGGTGGCCAGAGCCACTTGTTTTGCTCTTTGGTGTCTGTTTTCTCAGGAGATGCCAGTTGGGGATGAAGGTCTTTCATGGCTACGGGGTCTCAAGGTGTTATTGGGTCCAAACAGCTGGGAAACAGGTCAGGGAAACAAGAAAACTTTTTAATGTTTTGTTGTTTTTTTTAATTTGGTAAAAATCCGCCAGGGAAGTATTGGAACTTGAATTAAGGTTCCTTAGAGATGAATATTCAAAACTTAAAGAACCCAACAAAAAATCCAATATCAAAGGCTGGGGCTTCAAGTCAAAGGTAAACCCTCCCAGCCCAAACCCTTCTGTGAAGGTGCAGGTCTGTGCAAGCGAGCGTTTGTTCTCTTCTTACCTGTCCTCCCGGTTGCGATCCAGCGAGTAGAACTGCTTCCGAAGCCACCTAAATGGAAAGGCCCAAACATGCACACACTGAGCCCCAGCTCCTCAACAACCAGCCCATTTGGTTTGGTGCTGCCTCTGGAAGATGCTTGACACTTGGCCAGCCACTCCCACAGTCCTTCTTCCCATCAGAGAACTTGGTTCTGCTCCCCTTCCAGAGGCAGCCCACCCTGTTTTCATGCAGGCAACTTGCCCCTTCCCCCTCCCATGCCCCCAAAAACTGTCTCTATCTGAAAGTGGGCAAAACCCAAGACCAAAGGTACTGTTTTCTACACGCCTCTACACTGAATTGCTACAGGCTGGGCACACAAAAATGTCTGTTTTGTGGTAAAGCTTCTTTCCCCTACATGCATGTGAGATCAAACTCTGGCCATAGATGATGTAGCACGGTGGGTCATAGAATCATAGAAGAGTTTGGGTTGGAAAGGACCTTAAAGATCATCCAATTCCAACCCCCCTGCCCTGGGCAGGGACACCTCCCACCACACCAGGTTGCTCCAAGCCCCATCCAGCCTGGCCTTGAACCCCTCCACGGATGGGGCAGCCACAGCTTCTCTGGGCAACCTGGGCCAGGGTCTCACCACCCTCAGAGTGAAAAATTTCCATGAGTCAATGGGATGAAGCCTTGTGAGTGCAGAGACGGGGCTGCCAGGGCAGCACAGCTCAGAGAGGGAATGTGATATTGTCACCTATTTCTGTCACAAAAGGACAGAAAAGGGCGGGGAAAAAAGAAAAATAAGTGCAGGACAAGGAAAAACTCCTCACCGTTCAATCTGCAGGGGGGTGGCAGCCCTTAGAGTATCTGTCACCAGCCAGTTCAGCCCCTTGATCCACATGTTGACCTCGTCCTCGGAAGTGGCTGTGGAGAGCACACGGGAGAAATGGGAGGAAGGGATTTAGAAGCTGATGACCAACCCAAACCTCTTGGGACCATCCCCAGCATCTTACATCCCCTATTCCTTCCTTCATCCCTTCTGACAAAAGCTCCTCCACGGCTCCTCTCCCTGCCAAGCTCCTGCTCTCCTTCTGTGGGACATGTGTGGCTGGATGCTCACTCCTGCACATACCATTGTCTCCTCCCTTTAGTTCTCAAGAACTTGGGGGTTATCTTTGTCTCCAAGCAGTACTGCTCTGTCTGGCCTGGGTGACAGGCCAGCACCTCCTTGGGAATGTGTGCCAGCTCCTCCAAAGCCTTCTTGCCACCTTTCTGAGGGCAGAAATGCTGTCTCTGTCCTAGGAGGCAGAATTGCCATGGACATTAAGGAGGCAGCATGACTGCCTCCACCAGCGCTCATCTACATGGGTTTAAGTGAGACATAAGACTCTGTATGGTCAGGAGAAAAAAAGATATCAACCATCAGCTGAACTGAGCCCGTCCTCCATCTGAGCAGGAGGAGATTCAGTAGCATAAACTTCTCCTTTTTCAACAGCAAAACGTGAGGCTGGATGCTCCAAGTCCAGCCTAAACCAACAGGAGAGCAGAGACCAACAGTCCAGAGGTGCCAGTGGCTTGGTGAGTTACTGATCGCCAGCGGCAGCAATTTCTGGCTCAGAACTGCAAAGCAGAAGTGAGAGAGATTTTACCACTTCATGCATGTGGCTGGTTACCACAACGCAGCTGATGAGCACCAACAAGCCAAGCTGAGATAAAACACTTGATTTCAAGCACACATTTGAACTAGGGGTTTCAGTTCACCCAACTTTTGGGTTTACTAGGCGAATTAACTGACTTAACTAGGGGCTGAGTGTGTACCCTTCAGGGAATCAGTGTCACCTTCT
This sequence comes from Thinocorus orbignyianus, assembly GCA_013400375.1. Taxonomy (NCBI): domain Eukaryota; kingdom Metazoa; phylum Chordata; class Aves; order Ciconiiformes; family Thinocoridae; genus Thinocorus; species Thinocorus orbignyianus. Next base: position 1,754,527 of record VXBW01006168.1, on the reverse strand, counting down.
TCCAAAGACATCTCCCTGGTGTGGTGAAAAGAACATCTGCCCAGGGATAGGTTCCAGCTCACTCGTGGAAGGATACATTCCAAGTTTGAGTCCTGTAGAGTTGAAGTGCCTGTCCAACCCTGCCCTGACACAGCCCAGAGGCCACAAGTGCTTTACCTTGCAAGCTGAGGGTCTTCAGCCTGAATTCTGTGCCATAGAGGACAACGAAGCAATGAGACTGGTCCGGTCGGAAACATGGGTCCTCCTGGTACCGGTCAAAGTCACGTGAATTTTTTCCTGGACGTATCTCTTTGATTTCACGAATATCCACTGAGAGAGAGAGAAAAAAAACAAAAGAGGAGTTCAGCAAATAGCTTGACATTCCCAGGAACAAGAAGAAAGGGTATGGATAAAGGACTTTTAGTCATCCGAAGAGCTGGATTACCACCCACCACGTGATGGCAGACCCAGGCATGCCTATGGCACCGGGGTACCAGCCTCTGAATGGTGTTTCCCTGGCTGTGTTGGAAAGCAAGGATGGCACAGCTGCCTCAGCCCGGACAGAGAGCTGCCAGAGCTGCTAGGACAGTGAGCAGGTACCAGGGATGGTGCCTTGTAGAGAACATATTGCAATCAGGCTCAAGCGAGCCATCACGGCAGCCTCCTACTCCTCTTCTGCCATGGGCTGAAGAGATGACCCGCACCCAGAGCTCTAGCACAGCACCATCAGTCTGGTCCCCAGCACACTGCAGGTGCCTGGGTCCTCCTGGAGATGTTGCCCAAACCTCTCACCTCAGACAGGCCCTTCAAGAGCCCCCAGCTCGCTCCTCAACTTTCAAAGCAGCACGGAGATCTTGCCACTTATCATGCACATCTCTCTTGCCGTGCATATGTCGTTGTGCACACACACAACCCCCTTCTTACCCCTTCCCAAGGAAGCCTCTCCAGTCACACCCCGCTATGTACCTCCATCCCCACTAAGAACGGTTGGATGTCTCACCCACAGTGATCCCCAGGCACAATGAGCAGAGGACTCCATCGTTACTGCAAGCTCCTTCCCCCTTTAGCTTCACACCTCACTCTTTCCTTTTCCTCCACCCAACATACACCTGCAAACTGTACTTATTTTCTTTTTTCTCTCAAGAAAACAACCTTTTTTTTTTTCTTTTAAGAAAGCCTTTCTACCGAGGTGAACCCCACCACGAAATCCTGTTTGCAGCTACCGCGGGTTGCAAACACCACCTGCAGATTTAAGACCTGCTCCTCTCCAAATTCAAGTTAGGTACTGAAACTTGAGTTGATTCCTGCTTCAAGCAACTCAATGGTGCCCCTGCCTCCCTCCTCCCCACTTTTACCCTAAATCAGGCAGGTGCCAGCAGTGAAACACAGGGCAAATCCAGGTGTGGCGATGGCGAGGAGCAGACTTGCTGGGATCTGATGGTATGGCATGGGGGCTACAACATCACATTGGCACCTTCAGCGGTGGTTCATGGAGAAGAGGAGCAGGGAACTCCAAACCAGCTGTGCTCCTCTGCAAAGGGCAGCTGTGAGCTCACCATTAAATGTTGAGCAAGGAGAAGGAACTGAAGAGACGCTGGTAAGGGAATGTCTCGCAGCCTCTTCCCCAGAGGAAATTCTGGGAAAGGACTCTCATTGCCATAAAACAAAGAGAAAGAAAGAAAGAAAAGAAAAGAAAAAAAAAACAGCAACAAGGGGGGGGGGGAAANGGGGGGGGGGGAAAAACCAACCCAAGAAACAACCCAAGAATCTTTGCTTCCTGGAAAAACAGTTCCTTAAATGCTTGGGGGAATCAAATAACAACATTTCTGAGTCACGTTTCCAAAGCAGATGATGCTTCTGAGCAATGCGGGACGGAGATTACTGCAAACCTGGCGTGTAATTCATCCCAATTAAACTCCACTTACTGCACTCACCGTGGATCGACTCGCCTCTCATTTCAATTTACTGCAGTTTCAAACTAGACAGCGACGTGACCTGCCCAGCGCCTGCAGCCGCGGCTGACAGCACCCAACCGCATCGCCAGAGAGGATGCTCAAACAAACACCACGAGGGCTTGACTTTGGGGGGGAATAGTTGTGAACCCTGCCAGGGAAAGTGGGATCCTCTTCTGGCAGGATATATCATGTAGCATCTGGAGATGACAGCAGCCTGACACAGGACTGATCACTGCAACATCCCCCCTGGCAAAAGCTTGGGAGAAGAGCACAGAAAGACCTGGTTCCTTCGGGCTGCAAAGGGAGGGCAGAGAAGCTCCCCAAAAAGAAGCACGGGTGTGACTTTTTAAGGCATCACCTACCCTTTGGGAACCAGCTGGCTGGAAGTTCAAACGTTAGCGTGCCCTGCTGTAACCTGCCCACGTGCTCACATCCTTGGTGGCACAGCATGTTAAAAACCCTTAAAAAAAAACCCCAAAACAAACCCAAACCCATATCACAGTTAAAGTCTTTGCATCCAGGACACGCACAGCCAGGCTGACAACTAACCCTGCCTTTGAAGGATGCAGGCCTTGACCAAGGCAGTGGGGAAGGACTAGCAGCTGGTTTTGTGGTAGGTTACCAGGTTACTCCTAAAGGAAGGTGCCAAAATATTCATGGCTTGCCTTTATACCACGCTGTGAGTGTCTCCTCTCCAGCTCAGGACGTTTCAGGGTGTTCACCCTGGGCTGCGCTCACCTCTCGCCCCACGGAGCACGGGCGGGTCAGTCAGTAAGACGGAGGTGTTGGTACAGGCTGCATACCTAAAAATCCCAGCCACGGAGAGAGCCCCAGAACAAGTGAGGCTCTTGTCAGGGAGAGGAGGAGGCAGGGAATTCCTGGGGCGAAGGGCAGCCTCCACGAGGACCAGGCGCCCGCAGGGAGCGGGGTGAAAACCTCCAGCCCACGCACGCTTGCAGCTGCTTGCTCATCTCTTTTTCTCATCCTCCCAAACGTGCCTGCATGTGCCGGGGAGAAGGCAGGCTGGGGTTTGGTTCCTGCAGCCCTCCTCCTCTCAAACCATCTCCACTGACTCAGGCACCTTCCTGGCTGCCCTCGCTGCATGGAAGGAAATGGCTCTCAGCAAGAAGCAGGGCAGGCACCAACGCCACCAGCCCACCGCCAAAACCCTGCTTCCCTGCACCATCCCACCCAGGTCCTCCCCTCCAGCATCCCTCTGCCAGCGCAGGACGGGAGCCACCATGCACCGGGGAAGGAGAGATGGAGACATCTTGCTCTAGCCCAGGTCTGGCTGGGGTTTTCTCTTGCTGATTTGGCTTCTGGGGGAGACCCCAGCTTTGCAGAGTCCCAGCTGAGCAGTGCAGAGCCTGCTCGGGGTGCGTTTTGCAGCCTGGGCTGAGCTCTGCTCAACCTCAGCTTTGTTACTGGCACAAAGGCTGCTGGCAAGCTTGTGGCCAACTTGTGGGCCAGTTGGCAATGGAAGCAGAGCCTACAAGGCCCATCTCCCCTTGCCTTCCCCTGGCAGCAGCCAGGAGAGGCTTTGGGAAGGCAGCAGCAAAGCCCATCCACCCTGGAGATGCTCTGAGCTCCTCACACGGTTCCACATTGCATGCTGAGCCGTGCCTCCCAACCTTCCACCCCAGCCCACCACCAGCAGAAAGACCCTCTACTTCCTTCCAGCACTTAAAAAAAAAAAAAAACCAAAAAAGAAGAGGTCATGGTCACATTTCTGGGCAAAGAGCCTTCCCTTCAGCAGGAGCGGGTTGCATCAGAAAGAAAACGCTGACCCCAGATCCACCCCCACACCATTCAAGAAAAAAGTCCCACCAAATTACCCTCTGGTTACATGAAAACCAGATCCACCCTTAAAGTCATTCAAAACCGAAATTTAGTCCAAGGCTCATTTAACCACTGACGGGTCGGGTGTTGTAACGGGTAAGGGTAAGGACAGTCTGGAACGGGCTCTGAGGGTTGCAAAATCTCCACCTCCAGAGGATTTTTGGGAAGATGTAAAACTGATTAAATAATAATAATAATAAAAAAATTTAAAAAAAGAAGAAAAAAGAAATCTGACAGAAAGAGGGTTTAGCCCAGATTACCTTCCAGGATGGATTTATTGGGGACAGCCTCCAAGAAAACACCCACCCCCTCGGCAAGCACGGCTCGGTGCAGCGTGTCTGCCCGGGGACGAGAGCTGCAGTGACAGCCACATGGTCACCCCCAGCCCAGCTTGACCTCAGCTGGCTGGCACAGACTGATCCAGCCCTGGGGCAGCAGAAAATCCTCCAGGCTACTCACTCTGGCAAAGAAAAAGAATTTGAGGGGGTGAGGGGGGAAGTTTTCCTGCTGTTTAACATTATGTATCCCACTGAGCACAATCCCGTGGGATTCCCATCACTGGAAGGGTGATACGTGGTCAGGTGCCCAGGGAAAGGCACCTGATGGAAAAAGAGGTAAAAAAGACACAACTCATACATGCCTACAGTTAAAAAGAAGAGAAATCTATTATGGAACTGCACGGGGAATAAAGTAGCACCATCTCCCTCTCAATATTTCAACAGAAACCCCCTGAAGTGGATATTCAGGCCAGCACTAGATACCAAGAGCTAGAGGAGCCTGGAGGAGGACTGTGGCCAACCTTCTGCTGCCGGGTCTCACCACTGGTTTATCACCTGGCCAGCAATCCTGCCCAGCTCAGGGCTGCTCCACACCCTCTCAAGGCTTCGGATTTGCTGACTGCAACCAAACACCGCTCAGCATTAGGAAAAACAGCAAAGGGAAAAAAAAACCCAACCCAAAATCCCCCGTGATTTCAGGGGAAGGGTTGAGCGTGCACTAAGTGCTCTGCTGGATGGGGGCCAGAGCCCTCAGCACCTCATTGTCTGGAGCCCCGTCGCCTGCTCTTTGCTATTTATCAAGCCCTTTTCCACCTTCAAAGCTCCGGCTGAGCCTGGTTTTCATCCCTGCACGGACCCACGTCCACCAGTGATGTTGGAGGAATCAGGCAGAGTGTAACTACCTGAGCTGGAATGTGGCTATGCCACAAAAAAAAAACCTCAAGTGGCTTTACAAAAATGCATGTTGCACCCATAACCAAGGCCAGACTGAGGTCCTGCACTTAATAACGCCTCCGCAAGAAGCAAAACGGTAACCCCAGCCTATCAGAAACACATTTCAGAGGGAAGAGCCATGCTTCTCTCGTGAGTATAGGTTTTCAGAGTAACGATATCTCAACCTCTCAACGCCACAAGCTTCCCTTAACCGAGGAGGCCGAGGCAGACGGCGCAATGGTGAACTGAATGTCTCTGCACAGAGACGCAGCGATGGGGTTACTGCATCCTCCTCCCGCCCTGTCTGCCATCAGCCTTGCTCTGCATCAGCTATCAGGTTTCCCAAGGACAATCCCATGCCATTAACAGATGGCTTATCCAGACAGGACAAGAAGAAACCAGCTGAAGCCTCTGATTTGACCTTACTACTTTTTCAGAGGGCAGGAAGAATGGCTGAGGCATCCACGGAGGCCAACATAAACACCAAACCAGCAGCGCCCTGGGCCCCAGCGAATCCCTCATCCTCTGTGAGCTCCAAATGGCCGTGCTGCCCTTTTAGGGAGGCACCAAAACCCCTGTAAAAAGCTCTCAGCCCTCCCTGGGACAGCAGTGAGGGACACAGCCACCCCACTCCAGTGCTCAGGGGACCACTGGGTCCCACCACTCATGTTGCTGCAACATGCAGGTACTTCTCCTGACTCGGGAGATCACAGAATCACAGAATGGTTAGAGTTGGAAGGGACCTTAAAACTCATCCAGTTCCAGCCCCCTGCCCTGGGCAGGGACACCTCCCACCACACCAGGTCGCTCCAAGCCCCATCCAGCCTGGCCTTGAACCCCTCCAGGGACGGGGCAGCCACAGCTTCTCAGGGCAACCTGTTCCAGCGCCTCACCACCCTCACAGCAAAGAATTTCTTTCCGAGATCTCGCCTAAATCTACCTTCTTCCAGCTTGAAGCCATTACCCTTTGTCCTACACACACTGCTGTAAAAGGTCCCTCTCCAGCTTTCTTGTAGGTCCTCCTTAGGATACTAAAAGGGCCACAATAAGGTCCCCCCCCAAGCCTTCTCTTCTCCAGGTTGAACACCCCAACTCTCAGCCTGTCCTCACAGCAGAGGCGCTCCAGCCCCTTGAGCATCTTGGTGGCCTCTTCTGGACCCACGTCCTTCATGCAGGTAAAGCCATTCTGCCCTCCAGACCGGGCTGGAGTTGGGGCAAGAGGGAGCTCTCAATCAGCCAGGATGGCTGGGACTAGCCTGGATCCCGACTCGGATCCTGGCTCACCTCTCCACAATCTCCGCCAGCCAGCTGTGGAGCAGGAGGATTTTGGCAGAGAGCTGAAATGCCGCCCTGGGAGCCGGCACCTCTGCCGGGGCTCAGGCAGCCCACGCGGGGCACGCAGGGACGTGCCGGCTGCTCTGTGGGCACCGCTGCTTCCTGCCTGCCGCTGCTGCGCCCCTGGGCCACGTGTCCTGTGGCTGCTAAGCTCCGGTTCCCCCCTCCCATGCCGTGTGTCATCCCCCCCCAAATCCTTATCAACTGCAAAGGAAGCTAGAGGAGATGCACAGGGAGATTAGGAGATGCTCCGCAGCTGCATCGCTCTGTGGGTCGGAGAAGAGGATGCGAGGAACCAACCCGTCCCTCCTTCATCCCACGCATCCTCGTTACAGGCTGGAGCAAGGAGGCAAAGGCCCTGCCCATCATCCATCATCCTGCTGCTACACGGCACTGAGGTCCTCTCCCCAGGCTGACCCAGACTGTGCTTGCTGCTCCACCAGCTTTAGCTTCATGCAGGTGGCCCCTGAAGAGCTGAAGAACATCCTCCTGACGTTAGAAGCAGAGGTAGCTGTGGGCTGGCAGCTGCCTGTCCTGTCTCGTCAGCACACCTCTCCCACTTGCCCTCAGCTGCGAGAAAACACGAGTTAAGAAACCAAAGCTGAGCAAGTGAGCAAAGCAGGATGCTGCTATCTCACAGCCTCTGCCCACAGCCCAGCAGAGACGTAAAGGTTGGCAGTTTCCACTCTGCTGGTCTCAGCCTTCCCAGGGGCATCTTCAGGCTCAAACCCACTTGGCTTGAGCCACCTCCCTGCCAGCGCTGCCACCGTGCCCATCACCAGCAAAGACATTGGATTCCTCTCTGCATGAGATGGGGGCAAAGCTTGGGCACCTTGGGCAAAGCTCCCTGGGGGGCTCAAGGAGACAGGCAGCAACCACCAGGTGAGGGCCCCAGCAATCCCCCTCCTGGGATGCTTCCAAGGTCTCTCTTGTCCTCCGTGGAAATTTTGTCATGGGGTTTTGTACCAGGATTTCTGGATTGTGCTGGGCATCCAGGGCTGCCAGCTGTATCCACTCCCACACCTGAGGTTGGCACCCAGGAGAGACTTGTTGCCCCTTCACCACGCAGGACATGAGAGCACATTTTCACCCCGGTCACACAGAGCCACTCCAGGTATGGGGCAAGCCCTGGTCTTCGCTTGAACTGACGCTGCTCTGAAGAAGTCCACGTCCCTTCTGCAGCTGAAATCAGGCCGATGGCAGCCAGCAGAGACACCCTTCAGTCATCAGCCTGTCTGTTCCAGTGACTCAAATGGAAAGGGGAAGCTTGGCACTGGTGCTTCTGGACAGACAGTCTGTCTAGGGATGGGTCCATAAGGTGACCCCAAGGTGACCTTCTTCCTGCACAGCATCAAGGGCTCCATCCCTCTCAGCCCTGCCTGGGCAAGAAATGCAGTGATCTGAGAGGAGCACAGCAAAACAGTGCGAGAATGGAGGAAGGTGAAGATCTCCTTCAACCTCTCCAACCTACCTCTCCCCCTGTCCCTTCCTGCTGGAGCGAGGAGATCTGAGAGGTGCTGCAGAAGGCAGGGATGCACCAGTGGGGTACCCCACACAGTGCTGTGTCTCAGCATGGACGGGGGTGGGTGAGATGCTCAAGAAAGCTGCTCCCCACACAGGTGTCCCCCATCGAAGAGCTCAACAGGGAGCACCTCGGTACAACATCCCCCCATCCCTCTCCTTGGGCTTACAGGGTCACTGATGTCCCCAGACCCTCAGCCAGCTGGAGAACTCCTACCCTCTGCCAACACTGCCTGGGAGGGACGGGGATGGGACCAAGCAGACTGGCAAAAAAACAAGCAGGAAAGAAAGGCAGACATGGCAATACAGCCACAGGTCCAGCTCACAGCCTGACAGTCAGGAGCTTGGCAGGGTCAACAAGGAAGCCCTGGAGGAGGTGGATCTGAGGACCTGGGTTTCCAAGAGCAGCCAGATCTCCTTGGAGCTCTATGGGGATTTTTGCACCTGACACACCACCCTAGCAGGAGACATTATCAGTTTGTGAGAGAAAAGCAGGAGCTCTTGATGATGCCCTTCACACCAGGCTCCTCTGCCACTTGGGTTTGGTTTTTTTTCTCAATGACCTCGCCTGGGATTTATTTGGTCCCCAGAAATGGACATCTCCTCCTGCTTGCACACCAACCTTCTCCATGGTTCATACCAAACCTGATGGGCCAATGCTCTAAAATTTCCTGCCCTTCTCTTGGACTTTTCATAACGTGCCCCAGAGCCCGAGCTGCTGGGGGTTATGGGGACCCTTCTCCAACCAGAAGCAAGATCTTGAGACCAGGCTGACACAAAGCATTAAATGACACAGGAGATAGTGAAGGGGTGGGGAGATAAAACCATTTCTGCTGCCTTGCTGGGATGTAGAGCAAAGACATGTCCCAGCAGAGCCAACTCCCCACTGCCCAGCAAGCCTGGAGAGCCAAGCACTGGTGGTCTTCTTTGGACCCAGGACAGCTTTTTTGGTCCCCCGAAATTGAGGAAGGCTGTGAGCTGTCCAGGATTAGCAGGAGAAGAACTGCTGGTTTGTAGGAGAGGGGGTTATCCAATTACCCTGGGTTCCTGGCCAGAGGAACCAGGTGAGTGATGCCTGTAGGACAGGCGCTGGCAGAGGTACGGGAGCACAACAGCTCAGAGGGACAAGGCAGCAGGACCTCTGCTTCTGCTCTGGAGCAGCCCACAGGTAGGACAGCCTTGCCCTTTGCTTGCACCAAGAAGGACCATCTCAGGCAGCACCTGAACGCTCTGCAAACAAACCGAGCCAGCCCCCACCCCGTCTCCCCACCAGCTGGAAAGCGGGCTAAGGGGTGCAGGTTTGCAGGGCAGGATGCCAAGGGGGTTAAAGTCCTCTTGGACATCCCACGCTTCCCACACGGCCAAGCTCCCACCTGCAGCCACCCCCAGTTGTCTGACCCGGGGACTGCACGTGTGGAGGCACCCCCCAGAGAGGGCGAGGAGGAGGGATGAAGGATGCACCGGCACAGGCAGGAGGGACGTCCTTTAATCACCCGGCACTTCTGGGAGCAAGTAAACAGGAAAAAGACTCTCAAGCAGCTGCTCTACCCAGCATCCCCACGGGCCACAGCCTGCCACAACAGCCTTCCTTGACATCCCCTCTCTTGGCGACCCTGGCTGGAAATCCTAGCACGGATAGATGCTCGAATGGAGCGGGATGGAGACCTGCCCAGTGCAAACCTGGGAGGAGGAACAAGGCGTACGGCAGAGTGAATCAGGGAAGCTCCAGCAGGACACCACCAGGCTGGAGCAGCTCATGGTGTCAGGGGGCAGCAGAGCAGCCACAGCATCGCAGAGCTCTCACACACATCCCTCTAGGTGCCACAACCCTGGCGGCACAGCAGGATAGACCACAGCAGGGTGACCGAGCCTTCAGCTCCTGTGTGATGGGTCTGGAAGCTAAAGGTAAAAGGCAACCTCAGGCAACCTCAGTCCCCGAGGACAATTCACCCCATGAGTTGCTCCCCCAAAGGCCATGGGTGGGAAGGTGGGAGCAGTGACCCTGTCTGCACTATGGCAGCAGTTCCACATGGATAAAAGAGAGGCTGAGCTGCAAACAGGAGGCAGCACAGCTCCGAGCGTGATGATTTTGTGTATCGATGCGGGGGGGGAGGGGGAAGAAAAAAAAAAAATTAAATTCCAAGAAAAAGAAAATAAACGAGTTCATAATGGGTTGGAAAATAAAAATCAACCCGTAAGGCACAGTTCTGCCCCTCCTGCTGTGGCTATTGCCCATTTTGTCCTCAAGGCCTGTGGACAAAGTCAGCTCAGCAGAGCATCATCCCATCCGTGGAGGCTCACGTGCTGGACCACAGCCTCTGCTGGGACAATCTTTAAAACAACAGTATGGGTTTGCCAGCCACGCAGGGGGACACCGTGTTAACACCACAAGGGGAGACGACTGACCAAAACCTCAGAACCACAAGCGTTTGCAAACAGAAGTTAAGAAGAAAGCAAGGGAGAGGTCCTCTCCCGATGCTGAAAGGCTTTCCACAGCTCCCCAGCCAGCTCGACTCAGGAGCTCCAGCTCCAAATCGGGCTGAGGAGTCACCAGACCACACAGGCAGCAGAGACAGAGCCGAAAAGCAAACTGAACATCACAGAGACTTTCTGGAGCGTGGGCTGTCGGCTTCGTACAGCTCTGCTGATCCCTCCAGATACTGAGCCACCAGCTTCTGCCAGAGACTCCAGCCCCAGGCCTGTTGCTTTTTGGGTGCCCCACACGAGCACAATCATGTGTCCTCCCACCGCCTGATGCATCAAGGTGCTTGATGTGTGACGGGGATATAGCAAGAGGCAGCAAAGGTGCCCAGAGATAAGGAGGGCTGGGACAGGAGGGACGAAGCAGAGAGCCCTGCCTGCAGTTCCCAGTGCTGGGGGATCTTCAGGACGGCAGAAAATTCTCAGAAATTAGGAAGTTTCTCACTTGAATCAACGTCCAAAAGCTCAAAAAAAGAAAAAAAAGTAAAGTAGTGTTTTCCATGAAAACCAGCTCTTCGTGCAACGTAAAAATCCTCAACACTTAAAGATTAAAACAATTTCAAAGGAAAGCTTTCTCCAGTGCTGCAGTCCCTTTGGGAGCAGCCGTTGTCACCGTGTCCCCTTCCTAAGGGCTCTCCCTGGTCTGGGAGACACCCTCCCACTGCTGCCTGATGTAACACCTCCAACAGAGAAACCACGTTGGGCGGAACAGATGAGCAGGGACATCGGAGCAGAGGAAAAGCCATGAGATCACCCACCCACCCACGTGCAGGATACGGCCACAGCGCAGAGGATGTGCTAGATGTTAAACCGATCTCACGGGTGATACTGGCAGGAGGGAGCCAGCGACAGCAAACACCGTGGCCAAGTGAGCCAAAAAGCCTCACGGGTAGGTTTTGTCGGGACAGTTGTAGGTTTCTGTGAGCATCCCTGGCTGTCAGATACCAAGTCAGCTCCACAGAGCTGCAGGTACCTGCTGAACACAGACCCCTTTCTTCTTTTACCCTTCTCCAGACAGGTCTCCTTCTGGCTGCTCTATTTCAGCATCATCTTCCACCATCCGCTCCCCAAGCTTCTCTGGCCAAGGGAAAGAAGGGAGGATGTGGGGGGTAACCTTCCAAAAGCATCATAGGGGCTTCAAAATTTAATCGCCACTGACTCCTGATTTTTACTGCCCTTAAACCTCAGAGCACAAGAACAAAAAAAAGAGAAAAAAAAGAAAAAAACCCTCTCCAGTGACTTCAGACATTTCCTTTTATTGTGTAACAAGGTTCAGCCACTGGTTTGACCTCGAAGCCACATGAGGGTTTTGTGATGGAAGCCCCACACCTCCTCACCACCCACTCCAAGCTCTTCCTGGACTCCCTGCACCCCTTCCTTCATCACGTGCTTCACACCATGTCCCATCACACCTGCAAAGGTGCAGGAGCAGGGACACAGCACCCAGGGCTCGCTGCAGCCCCAGCCAAGCCACCCGGTTTCAGAAAGCACCATCACACACCTCCAGACCCAAACCACCAGCCAAGCTTTTGGCTGATCTGCCATTAAGCAGAGACCGTTGCTGCTGACCCCATCATCTGATGAAGGTGTGGTCCTGCTGTGCTCCTCCAGCCACACAGGACTGGCAATCACCATGCTCAATGGTGGGCTGATCCAGAAGGTGTCTCGTAGCAGTTTGGTGGCCTGGATGAGACACTTGGCATAAACTGACCCCAGCAGAACCCCACTTTGGCAGAGAGAGAGGAGACGAGCACATGTTCTCCACTTCCAGCAGCTTCAGAAGGTCCCATCCATGGGCTGAGCCACTGCAGCTGGGCAGGATACAAGATCGTGTGATGCAGCCAAAACTGTAAGGCAGTCCCAATGGAGCTCCTGCTCCATTCCAAGCCCTGGCAAGTTCTACATCCCAGCCCAGCTAACCATCACGGTGCAGTGGTGTCTCTTGGGTCACTTTAGCATCCCAAGAGTCGTTCAGATGTGGTGTTGGGGGATATGTTGTAGGGGAGAACTTTGCAGAGTACGGTAGATAGTTGCACTAGATGATCTCAAGGGTATCTCCCCACCTAAATGATTGTATGATTCTATGACTTCCCAGGGGATGCAACAGTCCCAGCACTGTCTGGAGGGGAAGGTCCCAGCCAAAAAGCAGTGCCAATATTCCCAGAATCACAAAAATTAAAGGAAGGCTGCACCCCTGGAACAACTCGGTGGTCAAGTCTGCTCTACCACACACGACGTCTGGGGACAGGGACCTCAGCGCTGCTCAGGGACGGGGACTTTAGCATCGACAACCCCCCCCAGACTCCTGCTGAGACCACAGACGAGCCTCTTCTCCTCCATCTGCAATCTGCGAGATATGCAGAAGGTCACACGACTGCTTGTGCTGGGACGGGCGATGGCATCGCCGACAGCCGGCACGTCCTGGGGGTGTTGGCAGCACACACCGACTGCGATTAGATAACGGGGCTGAGCAAACGCTCCACCGATAAGGATGAGCCTGTCCTCCCCCTCTCCCACCCCACCGTGCAGGCAGAAGGAGCTTAAACAAAGAGCAGTTAAAGGGTCACAGATTGGGCTGGCCCACTGCGGGCTCAGCTTGGAGACAGGGGCATCTTAAAAGTCCTGCATGAAATCCCACGGGGAAACCAGCCCCTGGAGATGGGAGGTGACAGCACCCAGCACATGAGCTGCTCCTCTGCCGAGCCAGATGCTCAGTTCCAGCTTACTCAGATCCTCCTCTTGCCACACGTGGTGTCCAGCCAACACAGCTGCCCGCAGGCAGGGAGAGAGCCAAGCCACATCACTTCCACTGATGCCCCATCCCTGGAAGTGCTCAAGGCCAGGCTGAATGAGGCTCTGAGCCACCTGCTCTGGTAGGAGGTGTCCCTGCCCAGGGCAGGGGGTTGGAACTGGATGATCTTTAAGATCCCTTCCAACTCTGACCATTCTGTGATTCTGCCCTGAAAAATCCTGGAGCACTCAGCCCCCAGGTGCAGGTGAGAAGTGATCAGCCTGACGCTGCCCAAAACCTCTCCAGCAGGTTTTAATTAGCGGGCTTAATGCCCACAAGCCAACAGCTTCCATGTGGCTGCCTGACTAACGAAGGAACCAGATGGATGGACAGCTGGGTGTGGGTACCAGAGTGGAGCACAGGTCTCCCAGCCCAGCCAACCTCCAGCTCCTCTCCAGGCTGCAGAGAAGCTTTTGGGATGCCAAGGGAGGAGGGAATCTGGGGTCTGTCTCGCTACTGCATGTGTAGGGGTCTTCTAACCTGTTCGTACCTCCTGGAAGATGCTAGGGAGAAGAGAGAGGAGATGACAGTGGGCTGTAAAGTGAGAGAAAGAGGTTGTTTCAGTTTGGAGGGGAGAGTAGAGCTCGTTGGCTTTCCCCAATTTAATGCAAATATCCTAGTAAGCAGGATGGGGACTGCAAACGACACAAAAAAACCCTCACTCGAGAAACTCCCACAGCAGAACTTCAGCAGGAGAAGCTTTAAGCATCACAACAGTCACAAGCCCTGCTCTCACCTTCCCACACCAGCAATTTCTGCACCCCTGTCTCAAGACACCTCGGGAGCAAGGAACTCCCTGTCCTCATTCCAGGAGGAACTCCTCCCTGCACCCCGAGAGGATCCGACTCAGAAATCTCATTTACCCTTGAAAGCCATTTCTGCCTTGCTCGCTTCTCAAGAGCTCCAAAGCCCTCAGCTTATTCAGATGGCAGTAAAATAAAATAAAATAAAAACAGCTGTCCCACAGTGGGCTAACGAAAGAGGCAGGTAGTTGGCAAGGATGAGGTGAGTACCGTGCACCCTTCAGAGTCACTGGATTAACATTTCACAGCTCCTGCCTTTTCTTTTACAGGGGCGAGGGCTTTTCTCCACCTCCACGGGACAGAGCTCATTTCACTGAAAGCAAGAATGCAACCAGGGTTTTTTTTCGAGGTGTTTTTTTTTTTTCCTGTATGTCTCTCCCCCTCTCTCTCCCCTATAAAGCAAACATCTGCTCCAAATTTTCAGCTCGCTCACTGAGCAAACCCTCTGAATTTTCTGACGTGTTTCAAGGCAAACAGATCAATTAGAAGCTGGCCTATAACCCCCCAGCATGTGAAGTTATGAATGCAAGACCCTTTTATATTAAAAAAAAAAAAAAAAGAATTACGTAATACAGGAAGTTTTTTTTAAAAAAAAAAAAAGCCTAAAAGACAAGTGACTGGAGGGATTAGCTCTACTTTGCTTTGGGTGATTAACAAGAAGAATAGAAAATTATTACAGTTCTTCCCATCGTAACAGCCAGGCCCTCTGCAGAGCTGATTAGCAAGAAAGCAATGCATTGGTAATTAGAGCTGGCTGGAACCCTTTTTGGATAAAAACAAATAATAATTGAGAAAAAGAAAAAAAATAAAGAAAAGACACAATCCTGGTTTGCACAAACCGGGACTGCATCCTGCAGTTTCAGTTTTGATGAAGTCCAGGAGAAGGAGGTGACCACTTTTTAAAGCAAAAGACTCCCCCACAGGCACAAGTTTGCCCCCTCCTCCCCGTTCCTCAGCTGATCCCAGTTCTGGAGAGCCAGGACGCTCTGAAGAGAGCTGAGGAGCTTAATGAAGAGCAGGAGATGAGGCCTTTCCAACAGAAGAGGTTCTTCATCTGGGAGCCCAGCTGGCTGAAGCCCTGGCTTTGCCCACTGCTGAGTCAGAGCTGCTCAGGAGGGGAGAAGTGGGGGGACACGCATGCTGACAATTAACACACAAGGTCACCCTTTATGCAGCTCTCACAAAGCCCTACACAAGGGTGACAAAGCACGGGGATGAAGAAGAGGGCTGTTACTTCACTGAGGGCTCCCCCCTCCTCCCAGCACCAACGTGCCATGACCCCAACACCTCCCAGCAGGCCTGGGGAAAGCAAGGCTGGCTGGTTGCCCGTACATCCATAGCATGGGTGGTGATGCCACCCAACCCATCCAACACAAGCTTCTCCCTGGCTGGCATCTCCCCAGTCTGACCTCAGAGATGCTGCTCAACACCAAGTGCTCTGTCCTTCCATGCCCAAAGCTCCTTCCAGAGGCCAGCTCAAGTCCCGCTCGACTCAGTGAGTAACTTGAAATAAAAGATCATAGAACCATAGAATGGTCAGAGCTGGAAGGGACCTTAAAGATCATCCAGCTCCAGCCCCCTGCCCTGGGCAGGGACACCTCCCACCACACCAGGGTGCTCCAAGCCCCATCCAGCCTGGCCTTGAACCCCTCCAGGGATGGGGCAGCCACAGCTTCTCTGGGCAACCTGTTCCAGTGCCTCACCACCCTCACAGCAAAGAACTTCTTCCTAAGATCTCATCTAAATCTCCCCTCTTCCAATTTAGAGCCATTATCCCTTGTCCTGTCACTCCACTTCCTGACAAAGAGTCCCTTTCCAGATGTCCCACCTCTGAAAGCAGTGTGACCAGCAGAGCTGGCAGCCACAAACCCATCCGGTCAGGGAGAAGCTGTCAGACTGACAGCACACCACTGCACCGAGGATGAGGGTTTCCCTGGGCCTTCCTCCAGGCATGGTCCTCTCCTGCAGTGGAGTGACCTGAAGCCTGCCCAGGCTCTGCTTCCCCGTAAGCTCCAGGTCAGCGTGCACCAGAAAGCCAAGCACCACCAAAACATTGCTTTGATCATGAAGGTGACAGCAGAAAACTGGTTGACTATTGCAACCACCCCAGAGCTCAGGAGGGGTCAGAAGTGCTGACAGACAAGCATCCACAGAACCTGGGGGGGCAGCAGCTCCACAACACCTCCCACAGCGGTGTCAAAGCTCTGAAACGAGCAGCACTGTGTCATGAGGGGCAACTGTGACTGTGCCCAGAAGCCCTTTCCTCCTGGCACGCTGCAGCTACAGCCCACGGACCTGAGGCCACCTGGAGACAAGTCAACTGACCCTCATGCACTGCCTACCATGCAGCAGGAGGGTTCCCGAGCTGCAGCCATGGGGGTTGTGCTCTTCCCAACAGAGTCAGGAATGGAGTCACATCCTCCAGCACTGCCCATCCCTCCTTGGGACAAACCCATAGCTCATTTCTGCAAAATCCACCAGCTGCAGAGAGAGAAGCACCAATCCTCCATGCTGGGGTGTCCAGAGACAGCTATGTCTCCAAGACATGGCCATCAACACAGGCATGCCCTGAGCCCAAGACTTCTACGTGTGCTACAACGTGGACAGTCACCTGTTCTGAAATGGATAAAAACCCAGGGTCATTCCCACTTAGAAAACTGTCTTGTGTCCCAAGGGTTCTGAAGTTCCTTGCTGGTCTCTGTATCTCAAAGACCACAGGAATATTCATTACCAACCCACAAACACAGGACTTTTTGACCTGCAGACTCCCAGACACAGTCTGGAAGATCCTGTTCCAAGGAAAGGAACATCTCACCACCCCACAGCTGGCCATCTGCTGATGGCCTCACTCACACCACAAGTTAGGGCCAAGCCTTATAGCTATGAAAAGCAAACCCCAGCCTCCTGCTCCCCACGCCAGCGTGGCTTGTCTTGAACGGGAGGATCGGGTCAGTCACTGCTCATGGTTACAACCGCCCCGCACTGAAGGGGGTTGCCTTGGCTCCCCACCACCTCCTCCTCTGGTTGCCACCATGGCCACGTAAATGTGGTGCCGGTAAAGGTTGGACTTCAAGGGGCTTATGAGTCAGGAGGGGAATAGATGGGTGTATCTGCCACGTCAAGTGGAGCTGTCACACACCTGGACTTTACCAGGCATCCTTTTTCTGATCAGAAAGCACATCCAGATCAGAACAGGGAAGCTGGCCAGCAGCCTGGCGTTGCCAGCCATCGATCGCGTGGCTTTGCCTCGCCTGCCTGGATACACAGGCACTACTTGTGTACACAAGCCCATATTTCCACCTGGAGCTCTCCCGCTTCTGTCCAGGAAGTGTTAAAGCAAAGCTCTACTTCTCAGCCCTGCAAAGGAAGAGAGGATGGGTGCTGCTGAGGGTGCCGGGTGACAGCAGAGGAGGGGACACGAGGGGAGGGTGAGATGCTGGGGTGCAGAGAGGAGGCTGCAGGGAGAGCATCTGGCCTCAGAGAGATGGGGCTGAAGACAGGGCAGCTCTAAAGGCTGATGTCCTCTCTCCCCAGCACGGCTCATCTCACTTCTCAGCGGGCATGTGCTGGAGAAAGAACCCAGAGCCCGTGGCCACCAGCTGGCCAGCTCACCCATGGCACTGCAGAGGAGCCCCAAGTAATTTTCCACTGCGATGTTTAAAGGAACATGAAGGAACTGGCTGCCCAGTGTTCCCCAGATCTTGCTTTCCTTTCACTTAGAAATCTGTGGATTTCATTAGGGTGGGTTTTTTTAAAGTTTGATTATCACAGTCTCCAGGACACACTCTCTGCTTTTACTGATCTGCTCTTGGCCATCTGCACAGCACGAGAAGCCCTTGCAGCCATGACGTCATCACCGTTACCACCACAGTTTTGGTACAGAAGTTCTCTTAAGTCTCCCTGAAGTGAAGGTCCCAGCCTGACAAGGACAGCAGCACGTGCTCAGGTCTGCCCACAGGATCAACCGCCCGTGTAGACATCGGTGGGGACCTCTGTGTCCCACCACAGGCTGCTGACCCACACCTGGTCTGCAGACACTGCCAGAAACCAGTGCCTCGCCCGCAAAGCAAACGGGAGCTTTGCCTTGGTTCAAGAATGACTTAAACCCGGGACCAACGGGGCGTTGAACTCTCCTCCTCTCCCGCTGCCTCAAAGGTTCTAGAGGCCACTCCAGGAAAGGTATGGGGGAGCTTCATCACCTGGCGATGCTAACAGAGCCCAAGACTCCTTCCAGATCTGCCTACAGATGCCTCTGGGCAGAAGCTAGAAGATTCCTAGCTTCTAGCTTTCAGTCTGGGGCAAACCAAGGCCCCAAACTGGAAACATAAGCATTTCGTGGTCCTGCTGCAGAGACACGGCAGTCACCTCCACCTCCTTTCTCCACCTGAGCCCCCTGGCAATACTAAGAGCATCCAACCTTTCCACCCTGGGCCAGGAGAGATGACAACCCATCCAGGGCATCCCTCAGCCTGGGGAAGGCCAGAGCACCAAGGCCAGCAGCAGGACGTATGTCACACCACGTCCAGCACGGGATAGAGCCACCCTCCTCGCACGGGTGGTGCGCGTGGGGGCGGGAGAGGTAATTTAGGAGAAAGAGCAGTAACCTGGGAAACCAAGGCCGAGGTGAAAAGTTTCCCAGCGAGGGGCCTCCCTGCCCTCTCCCCCTTCCCACCCATGGCTGTGCTGTGACGCCCACGTTTCTTACGCAGCTTCTCCCCTGCCCTCCTGGCGCCGGAGGTCCACGCCGCGTGCGGGAACCTGACGCGGGACCTAGGCTGGACCCATCTCCACCAGCCCCCATCCCGTCATCCCGGGGCAAGAGAAGGGAAGAAGAGGAAGAGGAGGGAATTACATTCCAATATTTTGAGGCNTGCCGCGTCTCCAGCTTCACCTGGAAAGTTTTCCTTTCGGGTCGCTGGGACTTTTTGGAATAAAAAAGGGTCATGACGGTGCCCACCTCCAAGCTGCGGCAGAGGTGGGCTGCCTCCGCCTCGCTGGGGGCTGCGGGGCCGCTCCCCGGCCCGGCCGCCATCGGCACCGCAAACAAAGGGGGAGCGGGAGCGCCCGCAGCGCTCAGCGCCGCCCGCCGCGCCCCATGCCCGCCGGCTGCGGGANTACGCAGCTTCTCCCCTGCCCTCCTGGCGCCGGAGGTCCACGCCGCGTGCGGGAACCTGACGCGGGACCTAGGCTGGACCCATCTCCACCAGCCCCCATCCCGTCATCCCGGGGCAAGAGAAGGGAAGAAGAGGAAGAGGAGGGAATTACATTCCAATATTTTGAGGCTGGGGTTTTTTTTGGTTTGTTTTTCTTTTCTCCCCTGCCTTTCGCCCTTTAAGTTTCACCTCATCTGTTGCTCCGAGGTGCAGCCCCAACTAATCCCGCCTCCCTTTGGAGGCCCTTCACGGCCTTTTGGGTGCCCGTTGGCCCTGGGGAAAAGGCACCCGCTTGATCCCGGGGGAAGCTGGATGCCGGGGAGGGATGCAGAAAGTCGGGAGGCGGCGGCCATGGCGGTACCCGGCCCGCGCATCCCCGGGCAGGGACACGGCAGGGACACCCTGGGGACACCCTGGGGACACCGCCCCGCGCTGCCCCACGGAGGGGGATGCGGGATAGGGGTTTGGGGTGCGTTTTTCTCCACTTTCTCCCCCTCCAACGAGTCTCCCGGCCGGTTCCCCAGGATGGCTCCGGCCGGGGCCTCCCCGCACCCACGGCCCCGCAGGATCCGGCTCCCTTCTCCTCCCCCTTCCCGCCCGCTTTTCCCGGCCCTTCCCCTCCCGCAACTCACCGGCTCCCTCCACCTTCTCCGAGCCGCGGCTCCAGGTGACCTGCCGCGTCTCCAGCTTCACCTGGAAAGTTTTCCTTTCGGGTCGCTGGGACTTTTTGGAATAAAAAAGGGTCATGACGGTGCCCACCTCCAAGCTGCGGCAGAGGTGGGCTGCCTCCGCCTCGCTGGGGGCTGCGGGGCCGCTCCCCGGCCCGGCCGCCATCGGCACCGCAAACAAAGGGGGAGCGGGAGCGCCCGCAGCGCTCAGCGCCGCCCGCCGCGCCCCATGCCCGCCGGCTGCGGGA
>VXBW01006168.1:1696623-1725210 GCA_013400375.1 Thinocorus orbignyianus | reverse complement strand
TCCCATAAAATTCAGCTCATTAAAAACAAGTTAAAACTCATAGTCTTCCTCTGCCATGTCGATAGCCCAGGCAAATTTCTCTCGTTGGGTTTTGTTATAAATCTTCTCTATAGGAATTCCCCACTTCTTACACCTGCAGGAGAGGAGATGCTGTTAGATCCAACGCAGCCCTGGCTGGGTGCCACCGCTCTGCTCTTCCCAGCTCCTTCCCAGCTCCTTTAGGGGACACACCACCCAACCTCCCCATGTCCAACCCTGCCACTTCTCCAACCTCCCACCGCGGTGCTGGCTTTGGCTGGGATGTGACATTTGCCTCAAGAGACTCCTACGTTTTCCTGAAACCTTTAGAAGACGTAAGGTCATGGAGACGGAGGGCTCCAGCAGCACAGGGCCACCGCTCCCAGCCACACTGCAGGGAGACCCAAGGGAAGGGGTGGTTCCTTCCAGCACACCCCAGGCAGATCCTTACCAAGCAACCGAGATCCTGGGATCCAGATAGTTGAGTTTGGAGGTGCCCAAAGCGATCTGCTTGTTCTCCTCCCTGTCTGTAGCCTGAACCTCCAGCTTCATCAGTTGCTCCTCAATCCTCTGCACCGCTTTCTTCTTGCTCTCCACCGTCCTGGGGTGGGAAAGAATCCAAGTGTTAAACACCTAATGCCCTGCTGGGCTTGAGATGGCAGTGCCAGAGGAACCCTGCTCAAAGTGGGCAATGCCACCAGTCACAAAAGGCAGCTGTGCCAGCACAGATGGGGACACAAAACACTCAGCACGTGCAATGAAGAACTGACGTTTTCACAGAGGCAGAGCAGAAATCTTAAGCAGCAGTTTTGTTCCAAGGGGTTGGAAGCAACAGCCTGAACTGTACTGATGCAACACCTGCTGTAAAACCAGCCCATCTATCCCTCTGACACAGCCACACCGTGATTCCAGAGCTTCCAGAGCTCCTCCTTAGCTCAGCCCCCCCGTGGCTGCTCCGCAGAGCCCACACACAGTCCCAGCACACCCTCTGCACCGTGGGCGTCCAGCAGAGCAGAGCAGGAGCCAGGGAAGTGTGTGTGTGTGACCGTGGAGCTCCTGGCTGCCCGTGAAGATGACAATGCTGCACACACTGGACTCATTGCTCTGCTCGGGCCCAGGCTGGTGGAGCACTGGCTGGTGCTCAGCTCAGAGGGATGACACAGGAGAGACGAATGCCAGGGAGCCGTGGTGTCAGGGCACCCTACAGCCCTCAGCTTAAGGCCATTTCTTCATGCACAGAATAAAGAGGGGACAAGAAAGCCTGAGGGAGTCTCCCCATATCACAGGCTGGGGAAACAGAACACAGGGTGAAGGACTCAGAGCTGAGAGTTAGGGGAGCGTTGCAGAGCCCGGATAACACCAGCCTTACTTTTTAGACTTCTCGTCCCTCCGGACCTTGGCATCAGCTTTGGCGCTTTTCAGTTCTCTCCTGGCATCAGCTAACTGCTCCTTCTTGGCATCGATCTAGGAGAGGCAAAACCAGACAGCAGCACCATGAACAAGTGGGCTGACAACTGTGGCAGCCACCCCCAGGCAGCGAGTTTGTCACCACAGTCAGAACGTAGCAGGGCTCACACTCCGGTGTGCGGAACTGTCAGGCCCATTGGCCTTGCTGCAAAGCCTGGAATGGTGACACATTCCCCTCAGAAAATCAGGCCTCACTCATTTCTGAAGACAAGGTGGCACTGGGAGCTTTCTCACACAGCTACAACCAAGCAGACAAAGGAATTGGCTTGGCCTGGGACTCGACAACAGCCCCTCCAGCAGCTTGTCTGCATCCACTGCATAGTGCCAGTACCAGTTCTCTGATGGCAACATGGAAGGATGATTCCTGTTCCCTCGGCAGGAATCAGTTCTTGCCCCAAATTCTACAGGCTGAAAGCTGTTAAGGCTTCAGGCAGTTCTTCTCCGGTAAGTTTAGGATTCAGGGAGATTGAGCATTTTGCAGCCCCTGTTCAACCCTTCCCCTTAAACATCCCCCAAGCTCTAAGATCCAGGGGGATGGCAGCCACGTTGGGTGTTACAGAAGCCGGGGACACTGCCGCGCCAAACCAGAAGTCCTTATTGTGAAGGTTATTCCAAAGGCAGACCAGGAACAGCCCCAGCCCCTTTGGACCTCATGGCCTTCACCAGAAACAATCTGCAAAGGAAGAGGTCAAGTCAGGGGGGCATGACTGAACAGGTTGCCCAGGGAAGTTGTTGATGCCCCATCCCTGGAAGTGTTTAAGGCCAGGCTGGATGGGGCTTGGAGCAACCTGCTCTAGGGAGAGGTGTCCCTGCCCAGGGCAGGGGGGTTGGAACTAGATGATCTTGAAGGTCCCTTCCAACTCTGACCATTCTATGATTCTCTGATGTATCATGCCTGCCCACTCTGGGTTCTTCAGGGGACACAAATCAGAGCTCCAGACTGCTGCTCCGAAGTTTCGATGGCAGCAGAAGACGTAGCTATGGGATGAAGGGCGGATAAAAAGGGTCTGGTCTTGGTCTTTTTAAGTAAAAGGTGACTTGGACTGAAAGATGTCCCTTTCAGCTCAGTACTCCTCTCCAAGTAGGTCCACCTCTGAGGCAGCACTAACCAGCCCCTGACAGGGAGAAGCAGGCTCTGCTTCTGTTCCATCCCAAGTGAAAGGAAACGCGAGTCCCGAGGCGCAGCACTTGGAGCTTTGCCCCAACCCAAGAGGTGGGCTAAGAGTGAGGGGGTACCTTGCTCTGCAGGTTCATCATGGACTTCTCGAAGGTCTTGGGCGGAGCCCTCTGGTGGTTACACAGGATGGCAACCGCCCTGTTGGCACGGTTATAGGACAGGATCTTCGCGGGGATGTTGTCGTCCGCTGCAAAGTACAACACAGTGCTGAACAAGTTGGTTCTCCAAGGCAGTGTCCCACCATCACTGCAGACCTTCCCCTCCCACAGGCCAGTCTCAACACTGCACTCTAATTACAGTTTTAATTAGACCACTTCCACCCTGAGCTCCTTCTGGGATGGTTTGTTCCATAGCAACAAAGACACCGTTTGCCAGGTCAGAGGGGAAGCACATCCGTGCCCAGAGCTCCGTGCTGCTCAGGACACTGTTGGGCTCCAAAGATCCAACACGCCTACTCCGTGAAGTTGTTAATGCCAGAGCTTGACAGAGAAGTTGGGAATGAGAAGCTGAGAAACAGGGGGCTGCTGCAGATGCATCTCCCTTGCCTGCCATCACCAACAGAGAGTAAGAAAGAGATTTGGGAATGGCCAGGCATAAACTAGCAGGTGGCACACCTCAGGAGTCAGCTCTGCCCTGCCCCAAAGCTCTGCTCAACTACCTCAAAACATTGTTTGGCAGCAGATTTTTGGTCAGGCCTCAGCTGTGTGACATCTGCCCTGAGAACTGTGAGGAGGAAGTGGTGCAGAGACACGAGGGCTGTGGCTAAGGCCAGGAAGGCAGGTCTGTTCTGCAGGGTAAGAGCTGTCCCCAGAGCAGTTTCAAGGACAAGACTTACGATTTGTGAGCTCCTTGAGCTGCTGCTGTAGCGTGATGGAGGCGTTGTAAGTACGGAATACCTTGGCTGTCAGTCCCTCCATAAGGTCTTGAAGATGTTTATTTAAGATACTGGTCTGAGGAAGCAGAAGAGAGACCCCAGTCAGCACCAGAACCAACCACAGCATTTGTGAAACTTCTGGACACGCTGCTGACAAAGAGAGGGCTGAAGCCCAGAGCACTCCGACCCGACCATGACAGAGTGGCCACAACCTTACTGAAACCACAGGAGAAGTGAACAAAGAATCAACAAGTATTAGAATGGCATCAAGCACCACAAGTGGCCAAAAATGTTTGGGTTTTTTTTCCAGTGTGAAGGTTTTGGGTCCCAACAGGTTGAAATGTGCCCGTCCCACCCCTGGGGAAGGTGCCTGAATCACCACGGTGCTCCCCCAGAGCCAAAGGTGCAGAGATGGGGATGGCATCTGAAAATCTGTCACCTCACACCATCATCGTCTCTCAACTCTGAAAAAAACCTCCCCAAATCAGAGCCAGGCAGGCTCAGCAGGACCAAAGCCCATCGCCTGGGGAACCTGCGGGCACAGTGGACAATACAGACACTGGATTGAGACAGACTCTCAGGGCTGCTCAGGCCAGCTCTGGAAGAAAACCAGCACTGGTTTTCCATTTCTGGATCAGAGCAGCCATTCCTGCCCTGGGCAGAGCGAGCCTGTTCATGGGGCTCTAGCACCATCCCTCCCCATTAAGTACATGCTTACATTGAGGCGGTCAAAGAGGTCATCCTCAGGCTGCTTGTTCTCCATGAACAGCTGAAGATTCTTAAACACCTGCAGGAAAAGAAAACCAGTAGCTTCAGGCACACAGAGCAGACAGTGATGGGAGCAGTAACACACAAGGAAGCAACACTGCCAGGGAGCCACTGAAACTGTTTTGAGGCAACAGCGATGATGCTGGATGTTACTTCCCAGCAAGCAAAGACCCATCTCTCAATCCAACACTCGTGTTGATGGTTCCTCCCAGTCCTGAGCCCTTTATCCTCAGCCTTTAGATCAAAGATTGCAGGAGACCGGATTCTGCTCTGGCTTCAGCTGCCTAACAGAGAAACAGACCAAAGCTACTACATTTCCTTCTCTCTCCATCATTATTCCAGCCAAACAGACCCCTGAGCCATTTCCCATGGAGTGAAGCTACCAAAACCCAGCCTTTCTCATTGCTACATTAGATGTTTCATACAGTTCCATCCCAACCGTGTCTCATTGGGGTAGGGAAAATAATTACAGCACCTTTGATTATACAGAGACCACAAATCCCAGCTCTGTCTGCCCCAAGTCCCCAGTTCCCAGCTTCTCAACAACACCTTCTTCTTCTACAGACATCTCATATACAAAGATTTCTAGTTCCACAATAACCAATTCCCTGTTGTAAGCACTAAAGAAGAAATACCAAGAGATACCAATACAATTAAAGTGGAAAAATGTTTTCTTCTTAAAACAAGGAATTAAGAATTTCAACACATTCTGATTTCTACAGCAGCCAGAGTTGGGATTTTTCAGTTCTTTTCTTCCCCAAGAGGCCAACATTTACTGCTGATGGTTGCTGCAATTCCCACAGCATTCCACATGCGGGATCTAACGCTGTGCTGACTGCAGAGAGGTGGGCCTGATGCAGAGCTGTTACACCCACAAAACCAGAAGTCTTTTTGGATAGTGCCTTCCTCCAGGGTTCACACTGCTGGATGGGGATTTATTCTGGAATGAGGTCAAGATCCCAGCAGATTTGAAATTGGTGGCTGACAAAGAAATAATGGAATTAAGATGGCCTGGGAAAGAAGTCTTGGTTGCACAGATTCACCGCCCAGAAGTATCAGCGCACCTACTCTGTTCTGGGGCACCCAAGATCAAGAGCTACATCAGTGAGGGTTCAGCTCCAACAGGAGCAGAAGTTCTGTGACAGAGAAGCCAGAGTGAGGAACACCCAGGTCCAGCTGTCACTCTGACACTGTATTTCAGAACCTTTTATGCTCTTACTCGTCATATGGACAATAGAACTCCAGCATCTAGAGGTGACAAAACCAACTCTGCTGACCAGAACGATGGCCAAGAAACCCACCTGACAGAGCTGCTACAGCTGTGCTCTGCCAGCTCTTGACACCAGGACCACAGGGAAGAGCAGGACAATGTTTAAATATCTTACCTGGGTCATGTCACACCACCAGCAGCCTTCCCTTCCCTAGCACAGCCAATAAAAAGGGAAGAACAGTAACTGACTTATTTTCTGGCCAGGTACCTGACCAGTGACAAGGCACCCTGTTACTGCCACCAGAACGGTGCTGCGCGTGCTTTCCTGCAGTTCTGTAGAATCATAGAATGGTCAGAGTTGGAAGGGACCTTAAAGATCGTCAAGTTCCAACCCCCCTGGCCTGGGCAGGGACACCTCTCCCTAGAGCAGGTTGCTCCAAGCCCCATCCAGCCTGGCCTTAAACACTTCCAGGGATGGGGCATCAACAACTTCCCTGGACAACCTGTTCCAGTGCCTCACCACCCTCACAGCAAAGAACTTCTTCCTAAGATCTCATCTCAATCTCCCCTCTTCCAATTTAAAGCCATTACCCCTCGTCCTGTCACTAGACTTCCTGACAAAGAGTCCCTCCCCAGCTCTCCTGGAGCTCCCTTCAGATCCTGGAAGGCTGCTCTCAGGTCTCCCCGGAGCCTTCTCTTCTCCAGGCTGAACAGCCCCAGCTCTCTCAGCCTGTCCTCACAGCAGAGCTGCTCCAGCCCTCTGAGCATCTTGGTGGCCCTGCGCTGGACCTGTTCCAACAGTTCCATGTCCTTTCTGTGTTGAGGACTCCAGAGCTGGACACAGGACTCCAGGTGGGGTCTCAGGAGCACAGAGCAGAGGGGGAGAATCCCCTCCCTGGCCCTGCTGCTCACGCTGCTGTGGCTGCAGCCCAGGCTGGGGTTGGTTTCTGGGCTGCCAGCGCGCACTGCCGGCTTCTGGGGAGCTTCTCATCCAGGAGCACTCCCAAGTCCTCTTCAGGGCTGCTCTCCAGCCATTAATGTTTGTAGAGATGCCTTACCCTCTTCTCAACAGGGACTTTGTTGTAGTATCGGATGGAATCTTTTCCGAGGAAGTCAAACTCAACCACGTATTCCTGGCCGTCCAGTTCAGGATGCAGCTTGATATGTTCTACTCTCAGCGAGCAGCAGCCCACGGTGTCGGCTGTCTCTCCTTCCTCTTTTTCATTACCGGCTCTCAGGGCAAGCTACATTTAGATCAAGACAAGAGAGAGAAGCATTTCAAACCATCCCTCTAACGTACAGATGCTGGAAACTTTCAGACACTGGCTGAGAATCAGCAGTGTCTGTAAGAGAAGAGCACACACATCTGAGTGGATAAAATCCACGCTTAACAAAATTCTAATAAGAAAACCCTTAAGTTTTCTCTGCAGGGACAGCTTAATCACAGAATGGTCAGAGTTGGAAGGGACCATGTCTACATCACCAAGTTCCAACCCCCCTGCCCTGGGCAGGGACACCTCCCACCAGAGCAGGTTGCTCCAAGCCCCATCCAGCCTGGCCTTAAACACTTCCAGGGATGGGGCAGCCACAGCTTCTCTGGGCAACCTGTTCCAGTGCTTCACCACCCTCACAGCAACGAACTTCTTCCTAATATCTCATCTCAATCTCCCCTCTTCCAATTTAAAACCATTCCCCCTCGTCCTGTCACTAGACTTCCTGACAAGTTTCTCCTTAAATCTGTTTTAATTAACCCTACACTAAAGCCACAAATGTACCCATCCACCAGAACACCTCATTTGTGTATTTATTAAGAGAATTTTAAAGCAAGGCGTTTCACCAACTTTTACTTGGTAAGTAACTCAAACTCTGAGACGGCTCTGCCTAATGGAAATCCATTCCAAAATTGCCTTCCATGGGAACTCAGCCCGATGCAGGGTCGTAAAGTTCAGCTGCTCATCTTCTCTGACCCTGCCTCTTCACTGCACACCAAGTGCACACACGTTAAACAGCATGTAGGGCACTTGGGGTTGTACATAAGTAACTGCAAGGCTACGCTTGGCTGCATAAAAACTGTGTTTGAAGAGAACTGGTTGAACTATTTCCTGATTTCTGAAGAAAACCTTTCAAATGTTCACATGAAACCAGAGTTATTCAAATCCAAGCTCCCTGGTTCACATCAAAACCTGCTCATTTAGTTGGTCAAGACACCACACTCTGCCAGGGCAACAGCTCTCTGGGAATGGGTGTTAAGTAGCTTTAAATGCATCCATCCAACTGCAGTTTTCTTTATGCCCTGGTGAAAAAATGAGCCTAATTCTGAAACCTCACAACCCTGACCTCAAACTGAAGAGGTGACAAACCAGCAGAAATTCCCAGCAGGAAAACTGAAACAGCTGGAGACAAAAGGCCCACGAAAATTTCCCAGTAATCCAACTGGGTGATTCTGGAACCACGCTGTGAATTTTGCCTGAACTAAAACAATGCTGCCTGAAATAGCCACATCCAGCACAATAGCTCATTGCTCTGCATTCCAGGTAATGGGAAGGAAAAGGAGACGGGGGCCTGCCCACCAGGAAGTTTCAGGATCCCTCAGTAAGCAGGCTCAATTCTGGCCCAGGAACAAACAGGCAGCACTGCTGAGCATTCCCAGCAGGAGGGGAGAGGTGAGAGGGATGTGCTGGGGAAGGGGCCTTACTTTGTCGATGAAGTACAGCGCCACAGCCCGCTGCCGAACCTTCATCTCTTTGGATTTCCAGTCTTCCCGATACTGATTCCGGATTTTATCTACGCACTTCTTCAACCTCCGAGCCGTCTCATACTTCTGCCAGTCCTTCTCACCCTGCAGAGTAAGGTTGGAATGGAATCATAGAACGGTCAGAGTTGGAAGGGACCTTAAAGATCATCAAGTTCCAACCCCCCTGCCCTGGGCAGGGACACCTCTCCCTAGAGCAGGTTGCTCCAAGCCCCATCCAGCCTGGCCTTAAACACTTCCAGGGATGGGGCATCAACAACTTCCCTGGGCAACCTGTTCCAATCAGGATCAGAAAGCAGGCAAAGGACCAGCTCCAAATCTGCATCTCAAGGCTTTGCAAGTCTGTGTGTGGCAAATGGTTCTCGCTGTACAAAAGCGCTGAGATTTTGCTGCTCAGCTTCCAACTCCGCTGCCACGCAGCTGCAGGCAGTTCAGATTTCCATGACATTAAATGCTTCCAGAGAAGCAACCATAAAGACACAAAAGACATTACGTCTTCCATGCTTCTCAACATACAAATGACTTCCTCTGCTTTATTCAGAGGACACTTATGTTCCTTCAGCTGTGTCATTAAACAAGCATAAAACCTAAAAGCAACACCAGCAGTTCCTCAGCGTGAGTTTATATTCAAGCCATGGCAAAAAAAGGGGATAAATTCCCAAGCAACAGAGGTTTTTTTCCTATACTTGTAAGACAAACCCATCTTCCAATCCACAAACAAAACTCTTAAAAGACTTCCTCATGGGAAGAATTTCAATCTTACCCCTGAAACTGAAGGCTACTTGTCTTTCAGTAGGTTTATCATTGCTTTTCTGGAATTGATCCATTGACTGGTTATTTGCTCCCACAGCAGGATTTGTTTTCCTTCAGTCCTGAGCTCCTTTCTCAGCCAGCAGCCCAGGCACATTTTTGACCGTACAGCAGGGGCTGGAAGGGACCTCTAGAGATCCTCTAGTCCATCCAGTTTCATTTTACAACTGACTAATTAGCAACCCACGGTAAGAACTTCACACATGATTGGGAAGAGGAAATTAGGGCAAGTATTGGTATAACACCCGCCAGAGCAAGTCTGTTCTTGGATAAATTGCTTCCTTTTAGGTTTACACAGAGTAAAGGATTCCTACTAGGAATGGCACAACAATGTCAGAACAGGAAACACAAGTACAGCTTTACTTCCCATCTCTCTCCTAGCCCTTGACCAGTAAGATGTATTTTTTTAAACTAGATCTTTACCTTAATTCTTGAACTAGGATTCAACATGATGTATTTGATAGAGCCCTGGATATTCTCAGTCCACGATACCAGCCAGGTAACCTTGTTATCATGCCGGACCTCCTTCCATTTGTGTCCTGGCGGAGGTGAAGGGATCTTGGAATCCCTGCAGAGAAACCAGCACATAAAAAACTATTTAAAGAGACTTGCACAGTATCCAAACAGAAAAAGTAATAAATACCTTCACACAAAGAACATGGAAAGAAAATGAGNTCCTGACTCCAGATCTGGAATCCAGCTCCTGTTGATCACCGACTCCAGCCTGGGACTGTTTCCTGCTGGTGACGTGGTGGTCACCCTGGGAGCTTGATACAGTTTTGTATATGCTGTAGACTTTCATTTTATTTTTCTTTCCTTTTTTTTTTTTAATTTTCTTTTATTGTTCATTATATTATTATTCTTTATGTTTTTATTAAAGTAGTTTAGTTTTTCTAAACTCCTGAATCTCTTTAATTTCTCCCTCTCCTCTCCTTTTTCCTTTTTAAAAAAGGGGAAGGGGGGGGGGGCTATCTGTCCTTCGGTTCTGATTTGCTCAGAACCACGACACAACATAACTACACATTTCCACGAGCAGGAATAACTAACTCATACTGAACAAAAATCAGGAATGCAACTGCTATCACTGTGGATCTGCTGGAGAACACACTGTGGGTGGGAACACGTATTGCCAGGACCAGTTTTGATCTGTGGACGCTTCTCAGGCCAAGACTGAAGCAAAGCCCACCAAACTTTAGCTTTTGACATCAAGGAAGGCAAAGAAGAAACCTAACTTTTGGCAATACCAGCAGGAAAGAGTGTTTAAGCAGATGGAGGCTGTAGGCAGGGGGAAGAAAACTGGTTGACAAAGTTCTACATGAAACCCATGACCCAGTCTTTGCCTGTATGACTATGTTTCTTATCCATGTAGGACCAGGATAAGCAGCATTCGTGTTTCTGCTGGCTTGAATACCAATTTATCTAGGATTTTAACCAAGAAGCTATCCCATCTAGAAAGCAAAGCCAAGGTGGGAAGCCCCCAGTGCTCACTTGCTGCAGTTAATGATGATGTCTTCTGGCATGATGCGTCTCTTCAACATGCCCATTTTGGGATGGTTCCCACGACCTCGGAAGAGACCTGGGGGTTCAATCTTAAAGTTGGCAATCCTCTCCTTGTGGTTGTCCATCACACAGTAACCATATTCCTTCAATAGCCGCTCATTCTCCTCTTTGATTTTCTGGAAAAAGACAGAAGATAGGGTCTGCCCAGCACCACACACCTATTTCTAACTGCCAAGACTTACAAAATGTTGATACTTGAACCCTACTAATGCTGAAGCCCCAACTCAAAACCAGATCACCAGCATGTCAAGTGCTGCATCAACACAAAGACTGTCCAGAAAAGGAGTCAGAAAGTGCAAGCAAACTGAAAAAAGGGAAAGAACATGAGAAAACTCTCTTAAAATGTATATTTGAGGGAAAAAGATTAGGGCTAGTGGAGAAAGCTACAGTTTTGCCACAAGAGGCATTTCCCTCTATCCACATAGCACAGCTCCAAGGAGAGCCCCAGCACAGCACTGCTGCTTTGGAGTCTCTCTTCAGCATTTGCCTTCCACAGGACTTTACATCGTTGTTGTTTATGTGCAACAACTCAGACTCCTGGATTTGAACTCAGCAGCAGGCGCTGGAATGCCTCCCGCCTGCCACATGTCAAGCCTGTGTCAGCAAACGGTCTCATGAGCAGAACAGAGTCTTCTAAGGAAAAATGTGCTGAGATTTCACTGCATATTTCTGTGCTTGAACTCTAATTACATAGAATGAAAAACACTGCAACTCAAAATAAAACATCTGACCCACAGACAGCGCTGGTGTGCCAGTGGCCAGAAAAAGCCACTTCTGCTGCCACAGATGAGATTCAGAAGGGCTCACCCACCCGTTTATCAGATGGAAACCTCAGTAAGACACAGGCTCTCTACTTTGGTGGGACCCCTCTGACCCCAAAGGCCATAATTCCAGACTAACAGGCCCCTTGCTCAAAGGACAATTGCTGTAGCATTGCAAAAGACCAACCGATAACTTGGGGCAAGTTTCCAGCTTCCATTGCAGTAAAGTCTCAGTCATCTAAACTATTTCATTCTCTCCCCACAAGCCACTGGAGCCATGCTACCAGAAAAGAAAGTTTGGTTTTTATCCAGAAAACTGCATTACCCAACATTTAAGATTTTTTTTTCTCTCATTTTATTCACTGCAACCCTTCTACCATCCCCAATTTTGCCCTCCAAACTCAAGGAGCTTCTAAAATGAGAATCTATCTTTAACTGAGTATCCTGCTGGCCAGGAACTAAGGCTCCCATGGAGGCAGCGCCTCTGATTTTCTTTACTTAACAGGATGAGGATGAAGATTTAGCTCAGGGTTTTGCCCTACATGAGCTGCACAGTAAAGATTCCTTCAGTTAACATGAAAGTAGTAAACATCGACTTAAAAACAGCAAGGCAGGCAGAGGAATGATCACACAAAGATGTTTACAAGCCAGCCAAGAATCAAGGAGTCTCCTAGAATTCCCTCTGGTACCTGTTTTTCCTCCTTGGACATCTGTTTCCTAGCTTCTGACTGAGCTTTGAAATACTGGCTCATGTGGGTGAAGTCACACTTGCTGAGGTTGGTGATGGTGCTCTTCTCTTCCGAAGTCATTTCCTTGCAGAAAGAAAGCAGGGCTTTAAGTTTTCATACACAATAAATTTTCCTGCAAAGCAGAGCTTACCCTACTCCCAGGCAGTTTGAAGAGGAACAACAGACAGGTTCTCACAACAAACCCCCAGGAATCCCCAAATTCTTGCACATGCTCGCTTCAGCTAAGGTTAAAAAGAAAAGGACAAGAAGTAGAGAGCACAGAAAGCTGCCTTCCAGCAGTCTGATCTCTCTGAGCACTGGGCAGCACTGTGCCACCTCCCAAAGTGCTCTCACACTCAACAGCAGCTGGCTGAGGGACAGGGAGAAAAATCCAGTAATCCATCCAGGAAAACTGCATCAACTGATCTAAAGGTTTGATTTTATGGCTGGTGACTGAGGTGATGTTCTGGGAGTCAGGTCTTTGGAAGGGGTTTCCTTTAATATAAAAAGCTGGCGTGTAACTGTCAGATCAGCTACACCCCGTCAGGCTGGAAGAAGTCTGACTTTGTTAGTTTAGAGAAGTACTTATGATATGGTCCTTCCTGGGAAACTACAGGATAGAGTGAAAACTTCACAGCCAAAATCTGAGGTAGCTTTTAGTTGCCATAGTCTAACTCTCCTGTGCATTGAAGAGCAGCCCCTTCCCAGCGGGCAGAGCCGTGGAGCCCCCGGCCATGCCCGCAGGCACTGCAGCCCAGGACCACGCTCGTACCTTCCTCCAGTCCTTGAAAAAGTTTTTCCTGAAGATCTCCTTTGTAGTGTACTCGTGATCAAGCATTTTTGCAAAGAACGTTGCAACTTCTTCTGCTTTGGTACTCAGCTTCATGACTTTACCTACAAAGAAAGGTTTTCTTTTTAAAGAAAATGGTAAACAGGAATTGAAGCCAGGAAGAGGACACGGTAACTACCTTAAAAGATGCTGTGTATTTCCCACAGAGAAGTTTTTCTTTAAAATCTTACCTAGTACAGCAAACTGCACAGACAAAGGAAACAGAAGAGCAGAATTGCTTGACTTTCATCATAAACATTTCCAAAAAAGTTTCCTCTGGAATCTAAACATTACAAAAAGCCATAGCAATCTGATGTGGGGCAGGTCTGAGGGAAGAGCAGGAAGGGGAAAAGGCCTCCTGCAGGAAACCCTCTGCTGAGACACCCCAGTGCTGCCTACGCTCCCGGGGAGATCCTGCTGTTTGAAGTTCAAGAGGCAAGAGATTTTATGAAATTTCACCTTCTGGCACTCAGACATATGGGAAATACAGTCTCTGTGTTCCTCTTCTACCCACAGAGGGACTCTGCTTTGGAACATCCCTTCTCGCTGCCAGCTCTTTCTGGCCAGGAAGAGCCCTTCCTATGGATAACCACGATCAGGCTGGAAAGTGATGCCAAATATTCATCTCCACTTCAGGAGATGTGTCAGGATTGTGCTAAATTGTTCCCTTTGCCAGGGAAAGGCACCCCTGTGTCTCCAAATCAGGCTCAAAAGGTAGTTATTCTTAAGAAAGGCTGATCTTTCAGTGAAAGGAGAGGCGACATCTCAGCTTGGCTGCAGCACAAAGAGAAACTGCTGCGAGGGAAGACTTTCAAACACACAGGAAAAGAGGCTGCTGCATCCCTGAGGCTGGGGATTCAACATCCACCATTCCCATCAAACATGTTTTTGGCCCAGACAAGGTGCCAGGGATCCCCGGGCAGGGTTTTGCATGCAGCTCCCATCTCCAGCTGGTTGCAAGAAATATTCCAAGTCCCCCTGGGCTGGCAGACAGTCAGCACCTGTGGATTTCTTTACTGACCATTTCACTGAACGTACATCAATGCAAGAAACACAACTGGTGATCCTATGCTCTTGGAAAAAAACAAAAACCCAAACCCACAGTCTTGATTTACTACACGTTTTTAAAAGTTGCATCATCTCCAAAATGAAAGCATGGGAGTCAGCCACAAAGCCTTAAGATCCATAAACACTTCACAAAAGATCCTCCCAGTGATCTGAGAATATTCCACAATTAAATTAAACCACCAGTAACTCTGCCAAGTTTTAAGCTGCAACCTAAAATACAGCGTTTGTTTGCTTGTAACAGGAAATGGGGGAAGGGAGAGACAGCCAGGGAAACCATTTTTCCAGGCTGCAAGTCTAGCTTGAAAGAGGCCATCGAGTCAGAAACATGTTCTGGGGCTGAAATGACTGCGATGTTCCCCAAACAGCTGAAGGCTCAGTCACCTTTATCTAATCGCTTCAGAATATATTTCATGGGACTCAATTCCATCTTTCTTGGAACAAAAAGCTCTCAGTGACAGGGCTGGGCATTTAAAATAATAAAAAAAAAGAGATTTATTGCAGAAGTGTGAATATTAGTTACCTGACTTAAAAACTGAAAACCAGAAAGCAATGGGGGGGCAGAATGAGTAGCAGAGGCCACATGGCCAGGACTGGAATGCAGCTCCCACCGTCTCCACTCTTACCTTTCTACATCCACAGAAAAATAGTCAAGTTCAAGCCACCTCTGGGGCACGAGCAGTAGCTTGTTCCCCCCCAGCCTCTCTGTTATACATAGTCCTAAAAGGTGGCTTTAGCATTTCCAGCTCCTCTGGCGTTAAGGGAGCTGACACCAGCCCCAGCAGGTGCATTAGATGAAAAGAGGGAGCGAGAGAGAGAGAGAGAGAGAGAGAGAGAGATATTCCCGCAGCCCGGCAGCTGGCTGGGCAGCCAGAGAGCGATTCCTGAGCTCTCCAAATCATCCTGGGATAATCCTGAAATCAGACAACGCCTCTTGAGCACAAGCAGCAGCAGCAGCTCTCCGCAGCTGCTGTGGAAATCAGACCAGCTGATTCTTTTTTTTCTCAGTTTCTCAAGAAAGATTTATGTCATGGCTTAATCTGCCAGAACCCCTTGCCCACCCTGGAACTGTTCAGCCTATTGATGAATTTCTGCCATGACAGAGGCTGCAAAAATCCCTGCACTTCTGAGAGGTTTCATGAAATAGATGGTTAGACAGAAGAGGAGCTCAGTTCTGCCCGCACCGAAGGGATAGCTGTAGCACAATTTGTCCCCCTCCTCTTCTCCAGACAGCAGGAGAGATATCATAGGTTCTTCAATAATTCCAACCTCTTATCTAGTTCTTATCAAACCCTAAGAAAGAAACCTGTAGACATCCCTGATCACTGCGCTGTTTGCTTGGAAACAGCCTTTAACAGGATGACAAAAATGTTTCTTTCACTCCATTGTGGCTGAAAATGAATGTCACCCATTTATCAATATTGAAAAACACCCCGTCACATGAGAACAGCACGCTGCTCCTTGAAGAGTTCCATGTGCAGATGTCCCCTCCACCCAAAACCTACGTTTTCATCCATTCAAATGCCTCCCACTTAATTCAATCCTGGGTCAATTTGATCCTTCATTTAACACGATCACAGGACTAAAAGAAAACACACGGGTCATCAACTCCGGTCTCGCCAGGCATCACATCATACAATCCCTTCCACATGAGGCTCCAACAACCAGTCAGCCCAGCATATTAGAATCCCACATCAATTAGTTCTACCACACACAACGGTCGGTGATTGGGACCAAGACTTCCACCAGAAGGCTGTGTCCTTGAGGCCAGGGTCATCCTGTGCATTCCTTTGTCAGGAAGTCTAGTGACAGGACGAGGGGGAATGGTTTTAAATTGGAAGAGGGAAGATTTAGATGAGATCTTAGGAAGAAGTTCTTTGCTGTGAGGGTGGTGAGGCACTGGAACAGGTTGCCCAGGGAAGCTGTTGATGCCCCATCCCTGGAAGTGTTGAAGGCCAGGCTGGATGGGGCTTGGAGCAACCTGCTCTAGGGAGAGGTATCCCTGCCCAGGGCAGGAGGGTTGGAACTTGATGATCTTGAAGGTCCCTTCCAGCTCTGACCATTCTATGATTCCTACGAGACCCTCATCACCTGTACCAAAATTCAGTTGTCTTTTATTCTGCTCACGCCACCAAATGCTCACAAATTTCCTCACAGATGATGAAAGTTGCAATTCATACAGTTAAAGAAAACACAGCAAGTCTAAAGGTGACCAGTGATGAAATAACCACCATTCTGTACCCTACTGGTCACACGCTGCTGCTCTCAGGCATCAGACACTCACTGTGTTACAGAACCACAGAGCTTTACCCCCAGAGCAGAGGGAGAACAAGTTCATCTCTGTGCCAGCTTGGTTAGCAGAATTCAGCAGACTCTTCCTTTCCTTCTACAGATTGCTCCTCCACTTAGCCCTTGAGGAACTTCTTTTTGCTAACCACTGAAACAAAACCACCTCCTCATTTCTTCAGTCCCCGGAAGAAGGCCACAATACCCTGAGAATGTTTATTTCTCTTCCCAGCAAGTGGAAACACAGATGAACTCACCATCATAATAAAACTTGACATTTTCAGGCAGAGGTTCATACGGTGGAGCAAATACAGGACCTTTGTGCTCTAGGAACTTCCATTTAATGCCTTCAGGGTAGCGCTCTTCTTCCCACCTTCAAGAGAGAAATATGAACCAATACAATTTTAAGCTCCTAATCTTCATTTTATTACTACGTGGGTATCAGAGCGTGCTACAGAACATCAGCAAGCAACTATTGCTTTGCTGGGCACAGACCAAGTACAAATATTCAATGCACTGTCACCATTTCATTTCTTTCCCCCACAGCCTCCTTTTTTTAAAAATAGCCCAGCCGTGTCCACGAACAGAACACCTTGGGTCACAGGTTATTTGATTACAGCAGAGCCCTCACCTCCCACTTGCTGCTCCTTTCATGAAAATCACACAGCTGAAAAAGCTTAGAACTTCAGAAAATGAAGAATTCAGTCTTGTAAAACAGCTAGGATCATGCCAAATTAGAGCCAGCTGTGATCTAACATCAGGTTTGGGATGCCTGCTCAGCAAAGCCACACAATTGCAGTACATTAGGCAGCCGCTCCCAGATGTGGACACGTTTGCCATTAAGGGCAGAGATAAAGAACCAGCTGTTCATTTACGACCTAAATGAGAACAAACCTGCTCGGACAAGAAGGACCAAAAGCTGCTCTTTCATTTTAAATTCATTCCAATTCTTTGGGTAAGAAAAACATACTCGAAGAAAAACACAAGAGTAGCACAGGAAAATTGCAAACTAGCCCTGAAGTACCCCGATAAAACCCTTCTGCAGATGATGCAGGAGGTGTCACAGCCCAGCAAGGCAGGCGCCACCAATCCCACATTCCAACTGAACCAACTCCCAGGGTCAGCAATTCATCTAGAGAGAAAAAGGGTCCCGCCAGGCCAGTACCCTCCCCACTCAGTTCCCAGTACCCTCCCCTCAGTTCCCAGTACGGGCATTTAAAATAATCAATTCCTCCCCACACTCCTCCCCTCCCCTCTACCTCTTTCCTGACTCCCAGAACGTTACTGCTACACGCTGCTGGCAAAGGATTCCCTGCTGAGAAAGGCTCTTTTACCAGCGCAATTAATCAACTAGAAGACCATTAACCTGCCACAGGACTCAGCCTTTGAATTGCCCAGACAGCTTTGTTGAGCAGCCATGACAATAAAAAAAAAATAAAATAGAAGTTTAAGCTTCCCTCTAGCGTCAGCCCCACGGAGATGTCCCACCCTGGGTGCACCTCAGAACCACCACGCACAGACACAGCTCACCTCATCCCCACTGAGACACCAGATAAGCACTGTGTGGAGGGAAAAAAACCCACCTTCTGCTAGAAGACACTCAAATCTGGTGCCTGTGCATCAATCATTTAGGAACAGCCATGGCTGGGGACACAGTGCCTCGCTGCAGGGAGAAGGGCACTGTCTCTGACCACAGCACTAGAGCCGACTGTTTCTTACGAGAAGCAGAAGGACACCTCTAACAGCAGAGCACACAGCCCCGGCCACCAGGGCCAATCTCCATGCTGGATTTCAGTCCCTGGCTGGCAAAAAGGCTTGAGCAAACTATGTTGATATAAGAACCTAATATTGACATTTGAAGTCTACATCCCAAATATTTACATTCCTAATGATTGTTTTTTTAAAATTAGTTAGAAGCTAGAAATCTAAATATTTTGGCAAATACAGGCCTAGGTTCTTCCACCCAGAAGCTCCTTCCAGCAAAATAAATATAAACCATTCACCTCTCCTCCCAGCCAGAAAAAGGTTATCCTCTCTGACAATGACTATTTGTATTCCAGTAAGAAAAAATGAGGAGATCATTCCCCGTAACCACCACTTCACAGGACAGGTTTGTCACTCCTGCTTTTCAGCAGTGGCTTTTTAAGATTTATCCCTCTGGTATTTGCTCAACGGTAAATTCTGTTCCTCTACCCATTCCTGCTCTTTTGCAAAGGTCCTAATGAAACGTTCTACACGTGGTTTTGTGGGAACAAGGAAAATGCTGGATATTAGGAAAGCTGCCTTACTAATTTCAACAGATACTGTGCTAATCACTCATACAGTTTCCTTGATTAAATCCTGTGTCAAACCTAAGGCCAGAGTGGCTCAGGAAGGCAGACTTGGGGAGGGTTTTTCAATAGAATGAAAATAGAAAAGCTTCTGAGGAAAAAAAGCACAGAATATACCTCAGGGGTATGTTATTTCAAGGAAATGAACTTGCTGTAACACAGGGTGGGAGAAGCACTCCTAAGGTACACTTCTGGATCACAGATTCTTCACACATCAACAGGGTGTGAAAATGACCTCTAAAAGAGCTCCACATGGTGAGGAACGAGGCCAATGCCTTGGGAATGTCTAACATCAAGTATTCACAGAAGTGAGGGTGAAAACGCTCGAGGCAGCAAGCGTTTGAGGAAGCAGCCAAAAAAAAAAAAAAAAGGTATCAGACGTTCAGAAAATTGATTCAGATGGAACAGAAAAGGCCCATAAGAGACACAACTGAAGCACAGATGAAACCCTGTCCAGCAAAGATAGGCTATACGAAGCTGCAGATGGATGAGAGGAACATCAGGCAGAAGGATGCAGTTACCTACTGCCAAATTTTGCTTTCAGAGGCAGTTCTGCTCAGCAGCACAAGCACAACCCGCAGAGCTTAACGCAGCCACCTGGGACTGCGCTGCCAAGGCAGGCGACGGGGAGCGGTACAGCTTCCCAGTGAAGGGTTTCTGGAGAAGGATACAGACTACTAGGAAAGGGAGTTGTGATAACAGAATATTAAGTTGGACAGAACCAGCTGAGAAAAAGCCAAAAAGACAACAGATCCATAACGATTAGTGACCTGTAGCTTCCTATGGCTTCATGTCCCCGTAGCCTGTTAATGTCAAAGCACTTTAAAAAAATGCTGTCAAAGGGCAAGAAAAAAGTCAACTGTGAAGGGGCCTGAAAATCCCCTTTCCAAGACATTACAAGTATGAAAAAAATATGCAAGTGCTGATGTTCTGAGGGAGTTGTGGCAATCAAAGAGAAATATGCAGGAACTACAAACACTACAGAAGAACTTTTCTTTTTAAAAGGCGAATCGATAGGAGTGACAATAAAGGGGTAAAAGACTGAGCCTGACAGGCCTGAGGAAGATTGCAGAGGCCTTCCCCATCGTTACAGATGGATTAAAAATAGCCAAATGAGCCGAGAAAAGAAAACTCTCCTGGAAACATCATCCCCAAAAGGTCATAAAAATACATTACAGGAGATTACAGCAGTGCAGGAAACGCATACGCTTTGGAAAACCACACACACATTAAACTGGGGGAAGTACTAAGACCCAGCCTTCAAAACACACAAGCAATAGCTCATCAAATCCAGCAACAGCTAAAATTACTGTGGATGCTTAAAAAAAAATAATAATCCAATGCATTTCTTCACAGAGAACTACACGCAGAACAGGCCTATCTTCCAAGTGAAGCACAAAAGTTCAGATTTGTTTAAAAAAGGATCTACAAAAGTTGAAAAGCGAGTGAAAGCACAACTTCAGTTGCTCAGTGACATTAATTTAGGATCCTGGACAAGGCAGAAAGTGCTTTCAATCAAAACTTATTTTCAGAATTTGTTTTTCAAGCCGTCCAAGCTTAAGGTGACTTGACTAACTTTCAATTTTGTGCTAGAGGCAGGAGCAGTTTTGAGGGGCACACGGCTGACATCCAGCCAGAACACCAAGGCAGACACCCTCTCACGTTGTACCCTCCATACAACACAGGTAACACCTACTAGAACACTGGTTAATCCATCTGCTTATGTTTATATATTCCTGCTGATGCCCTAAGCCCACAAATGTTCACATGGCTCAGAAGAGTGTCAGCAAGGAGCATGTTCTGGGCACAAGAACACTGGGTTCTGGCTCTCATGGGCAGCCTCTACCTTCTACTGTCAGAAAAAACCAAACCAACCAAACAAAAACTAACCAAACAGAAAAAACCCACCAAAGAAACAAACCACAAAAAAACCCTTATTTCTTGTCTTAGGGAAACCAAAAAAGGTATTTCCTTTCTAGTTGAGAGGATAAACATAGTGAATGAGATATTTCTTTAGGGCTTACCAGAGCGTAAGCCAATTATTCAGAACAAATCCTCCTGAATCAATGAAAGCAAACCAGATGTCACTGAGCCAGCACGGGGAGTGAGAGGGAAGTCCCGGTGCAGAGGCCAGCCCACATCCCTGACATATAGTTACCATTTCCACTTTTGCTCCTCTTCTTTTTTCGGCTTCTTTCTCTTGTCTGCTTCAGGGACTTTCTTATCTTTGCTCTTAGCTTTCTTTGCTTTGCTGTCCTGCAAAATCAGTAAGAAACCGTTAGAACAAGCTGCTCTATTTCCCCCCTCCTTCAAATGACATTTAAAAACTAAAAGACTGTCTCTCTTGGGATACATAAGTTTGAGCACAAACATCTGAATTCCTGTGGCCTCTCTGCAGAAACCTGCTCTTAGATCATCCTATTAATTCAAAGTCTGCTGATGGTGCCACTTACGCTTTAAGCCAAATTCTTTTACTTCCCACTTGGGACACGCCAAGTGCACACCCAGCAGTTGTTCTGCCCCACCTGATAAGCAGCAAGCCTGGGCCACAGCAGTTTGCTCAGTTACAGAACCCCCCTCCTTGGCTTGCACGGGTGTTATCTAGTCTGGGAAATGCTACGGAGCACACCTACAACACTGAGAGGTGGCTGCTGGGAACATACAGAGACACTTGCAATCAACTAAAGAATGAACCCTGCTGGCAAATGCCTCAGGAGGGTATGTTTCCTAGATGTGATGTGTAGTTCCTTAAGTCTCAAATCATGGCTGAGTTCTCTTTGCCAAGTCCCTCTCCAAAGAAATTTGTACCCTAGGTTTCATCTAAAAGCTTTAAGCAGCATCTTTCTTGCAGGTGATGTTGGATTCCTCTCTTATGCTTCTGAACTGGGCTACATCATCTGTTCAATGACCAGATGTTGTTGGTGGGGCTGCTCTACCCTCTGCAAACCACCAAACAGGGGGACAGCGAGTGGCCTAGGACAGGCTGGAACTTCACATCCTGGAGGTGGCTTCTCCATCTGTTATTTTAAGAGTAAGAGACAAAGTTTTCCTGACTTTTTATACACTATGGCTGAGGTAGGTTAACCTGCATCAGAGACAGGGTCCTACCACACGCAGCTCTGTCCCAGCCTGGCCCCTGCCTCCTTACCCTTGAACCAGATTCTTTGTGCTCTATGTAATTCAACACCAAATTGTTGGCCTGGCTCTTCTAGATCATAGAAATAAATTAATTTTTACCTCTTCTTCCTCTTGTTTCCTTTTCTTTGCTTTCTTAATGTCTTCTGTTTTGATTTTCTTGGGTTTGTAGTCAGCACTGTAAGAGCAGAAAGATCAGCCGATTGAAATAATCAATCTTCCAGTACAAAAAATCCAGAGAAGTCATGCACACACACAGTTTGTGTGCACAAATTCACAA
The DNA here is from genome assembly GCA_013400375.1 of Thinocorus orbignyianus. Lineage (NCBI taxonomy): Eukaryota > Metazoa > Chordata > Aves > Ciconiiformes > Thinocoridae > Thinocorus > Thinocorus orbignyianus. The sequence goes on along the minus strand of VXBW01006168.1, from coordinate 1,703,160 downwards.
TATTTCTGGCATGTTTAATTGCTAAAGAAAATAATTTTACACCCCAGTGTCTGAAGACTGAATAATCCCTATCCAGAAAAAACAGCCCCTACAAGTTTGAAACGAAAATCTTCCTTGATGAAGGCTTGATTCATTACTACAGGGGATGGGATACACAGGCAAAAGCTCTGTGGCATGTTCTACCTCCAAGTCCATTTCTCGTCACCAGCCTGGGATCTGCCCACAAAACTTGCTTTTTGCATCCCCCACTAGTTCAAACAATAGAAAAATTGACTCCTGGCAAATTCTTAATCTTTCCATTGCAGACATGAGATGGGATGTCCCAAGAACTGAACAGGCGGCAGCAGATGATTACAAAAAAGGGAAGATGTCACACCCATCGCTCTGGGAAACAGAGACAAACCACCCGGGGACAGAACACCATTCATGGTTAAACCCTTCCAAGCCTTTGACTCCAGCCTGCTAAGAATGCCACACGATCTAAAGAGCTGGATGCACGTAGATGGTGACTGACCACAGTGTGATGGAACTGGCTTCTACTTTCCTGGGTACCTTACTACATCAGGCAAAACGATGGGGGTTTGTCTAATATGTAGAGGGCTGTGCCAGCTGTTTTCATAGCGGATAGTTCTTTACAGAAGGAGTGGCTGAGAGAGCTGGGGCTGTTCAGCCTGGAGAAGAGAAGGCTCCGGGGAGACCTTGGAGCAGCCTTCCAGGATCTGAAGGGAGCTCCAGGAGAGCTGGGGAGGGACTCTTGGTCAGGAAGTCTAGTGACAGGACGAGGGGGAATGGCTTTAAATTGGAAGAGGGGAGATTGAGATGAGATATTAGGAAGAAGTTCTTTGCTGTGAGGGTGGTGAGGCACTGGAACAGGTTGCCCAGGGAAGTTGTTGATGCCCCATCCCTGGAAGTGTTTAAGGCCAGGCTGGATGGGGCTTGGAGCAACCTGCTCTAGGGAGAGGTATCCCTGCCCATGGCAGGGGGGTTGGAACTTGATGATCTTGAAGGTCCCTTCCAGCTCTGACCATTCTATGATTCTATGATTCTAACAGCATAAGGACTCTGGTCTCAGACCTCCAGTCATCCATCTGAACAAGTCTGTGCTGCTGACCTGAAATCCCACCTGCTCCCTGAATGTTATCTTTTTTTAAACTAAGGCAAAGCTCCAAGTCAGCAGCACCCACACCACTTACTCATCATCCTCTCGAGGTCTCTTCAGCGGTTTGGAGTCCTCTTTAGGAGACGCATAAAACCCATCATCATCTGGTTCATCTTTGATACGTGGAGGACTACAAAAAAAAGAAGCAAAGAAAGGTCGTTCTAACTTCAAAACCAAAGTTTCTTGGAAACCAGAAACAATTCAGTTTTAAGAAATAACAATCTGCAAAATGGGCATGTCTTCTAGTCCTGAAATGAGCTGACACCCTGAGAGCATACAGAGGTGAGGCGTGCCATTCTGCACCACGTCCACAAGACAAGAGTCTTTCCACGTCCATGTATTTGCCATTTCTCAAGCAACATCAATTTCTACTGCTTAGATTTCACTGTGCCTCCCTGAGGTTTTGAGTAAAAATTGTAGCTTCCAGCACTTTCAAACATTCTGAAACCAAAACTGAAATACACACATGTGGGTAGTCAAATAAAGGGTATTATTTAGTTTCAACTCAATATCCTTATTGAGCCTGATAAGAAAGAAAAATATTATCAACTAAGCAAAGATTTGAAAGCTATTCCCCTGAATCTTTTGCCAGCTATACAGTGAGGCATGTGAAAACCAGAAAAGGAAACAAAGATTTAGCAAACTTAAACTGATCAGTCTCTTTTCACTACACAAACTGTGGACAGAAAATAATCCTGTCCCTTTCCAACAGACCACAAATACTAAATTAGACTCGACATTTTCAGCCATAAAGTCCCAAGACACCAGTAAGAAGAAAAAAAAAAAAACAACCACCAGAGTGTAAGAGAGATGACCCCTTTAAACAAACTCATTGTTGCTGGATTCAATTCCTGTGAGGGTGGTGAGGCACTGGAACAGGTTGCCCAGAGAAGCTGTGGCTGCCCCATCCCTGGAGGGGTTCAAGGCCAGGCTGGATGGGGCTTGGAGCAACCTGCTCTAGGGAAAGGTGTCCCTGCCCAGGGCAGGGGGGTTGGAACTGGATGATTTTTAAGGTCCCTTCCAACTCTGACCATTCTGTGATTCTATGATTTCACAGAAGCATTTCACTTATCTTCATAAGGAAAACGATGTCTCAGAGAGTCCAAAATTCCATTTGGAAGCATTTAGAACTGCTCCACTCAGGTAGAAAAAGCAGCAGTGCCATCCTGGGTTTTCCTATTCACAGTCGATCAGCAATTTCTATATCAAATTGACTCAGTTTCCAAGTCAACACACGGATTTTGCAATTGGATGGAGTGGGAGATAAAAAACCAACCACCCAGCATTCTGCTTTGTGGATCAGAGTCAGCAAGAGACATTCTGGAGTCTTATTTTAGCTGGTGCTGTGTCCACGAAGCAGAACAAGGCAGTTGGCACTTTCACAGCTCTAAAGCCACTGCAGATGCAACTCAGGGGAGAAGGATACGTGCTGGTGGAGGGAGGCATCGCCTGGGATTAACTAAGACCCAAGTCTGCAGCACGTAGACAGTTGCAAAACATCTATGGAAAAAGAAGTGCTTGTCCCATTTAATTTATTCTCCCTTGCAGGCAGAAATTGAGAACTACTGCTGGTTAAGCTGCTCGGAATTTTATCTCGTCTGTTTGAACACTGAAATATTTTGCAACGTTTTATAATAGCAGGAAATAAAGGGTGATTATATTGAAAGAAAGGAGCTGTGTGACCAAGCTGAACCTCGACTTGCATTGTTCCCAAGACTCTATAACATTGCTCATCCTACCAAGTCTTAAGGAAGAAAAATGAAAACCATCTGAGCAAGAGTCTTTTTCTCTGGTGAATTTGTAAAAGAACATTTCAGCAACAACAAACAGAAAATAATGACTTTACTTTCAGCCAGCTTTTGGCCCCAAAGAAGACACAACTGTGGATGGGTCGTTCAGGCTTTCCTCAAACACCCAGAAAATGCTCTTGGACCCAAAGAGGACTTGGCTACCTTGACAGGAGAACACTCAGTGTCCCTGCTGAGATCAGCACACGCATGCAGTTCTGCTGAACAGCAGAGGCTAGAAAGAACTGTTCATTTATTAACTGTCTCTTCCATCACAAAACACCTTAATGTTGTTGCTTTCTATTTCCAGAGTATCCCCAAAAGGGCCTGGAGAGGGCGCCTCCTCCCTGTGCCAAGGATAACTACTGAGTTTGCATCTTTAAATAGGAGTAAGAAAACGAAACAGATGGAGGAGCTCATGTCAAGAGGGCACAGCTAAAATATGCAAAGAACGACGGGCAGGCATGGACTAGAGAAGGGTCTTCTCTAATCTTTCTGCATCCACAGGACATAGTGAGATGGAAGGATTTTTTAAGTGGATTCATAAACTGGGCACATGACTGAAAGCTCTTCTTGACTCACTGACATGAGACCAAGCATCCACCACACCACAGACCTCCTGATAAGTCTATGGACTGGATTTACCACCTTCAGAATAACCAACGGCTGGATTCAGAGAAGTCACAGACTATCTTAGATGGTCAACTATTAAGACAAAGTACTCTTTTATCAAAGAGCTCGCTTCAGGATTTTAGTTATACTACTTCATGATGGCTGATACAACACCCAAGTCCAGGAGCCTCTACTGCCAGCAGGAATTTAGCAGAAGAGGACACCTAGGCAGTTTCTGAAGGTACTTCTGATTTTACTCAAGCACCCTCCTCACCTGCCAGCCCTCTGCAAAGGCTTTAGGCTCCAGTCACTCACAGAAGAGCTACCCAGAGACAACCTGAACTGGCTTTACAAGGCTCTGTCTCCACAAGGCTCCCTGCAGGGTCCAAGTTCCAATTTTAGAACAGACGTTCTATCAGCTCCAGCTACCAATGTTTCCATAGTTCAATCTGTGCTCAGCAGAATTCAACCATTTAATACTCAGACAAACCCAGCATGTGCAGGCAGATTCCAGGTATTCCACAGCTCCCATCCCCAGTTCCTAGCTAAGCAGATCAATTACCAGTTGCCGTAATCAATGAGACTATTGTAGGAAGGGGTCAAAAGCATTCCAATTTTTATCCTAGACCAAGTGAGAGGATTCAAACATTAAGCATTCTAAGAAGTCAAACTGCTGTGTTTTCCAGATCATGGATCTGATGTCTTACCTGGAGAAGCCATTTTCCTTTTCTTTCTTTATTTTTATATCTCCAGAAGATGATTTCATCTGAAAAAGATAAGGAGTAGCAGCTGATTAGCACTTCCCAGAGCACTTCATGTTTTTCCAACATGCAACACATGCAGGATATTTAACTTGTGGAAGGAACCAAAGGACACTTTGTATCTTCCATCCTCTGTAGCCCTCAGTGACCTGGATGGCCCACCAAAACAGCAAGCTTTTCTGAAAGTATCTTCTGGCCCTCCAATTGCTTCAGTGGAGTTAAGTACATAGTTTGTCCCACTTCTCTATGTCCTAGTCTAACAGATTTTTCACCCTTGTCTCTGAATCTGAGCTTGGCAAAGGGAAAGAACTTGTCAAACTGTGGAGCCAGTGGACACAGCTCCACTGTGGAACTGTTTCTATTCAGAACTCCTGCAGTTAAAGCACAAACTGAGCACTCCACCAAACAAGCCTCTGGATCAGCGTGGGGATAGTCCTCTCCAGGCTGATAACAACTTGGAAGTATAAGCTACATCTAACCCACTGAGCTTGTGCCACAGAACCATCCCACAGTATAAATCATGACCATCCTCTCATCTCTCCCACAGGAAACACCTACCTTCTCTTCCTTTCTCTTCTCCTTGTCTTTATCTTTATGTTTGTCTTTGTGTTTCTCTGAGCTGCCATCTTTGTGTTTGGTTTTCTCCTTGTCTTTGTGTTTCTTTTCCGAGGAATCTTTGTGCTCACTGCAAGACAGAAGAGTGTGTTTGCAGAGGGGAACAGGAGCAGACTTGACTAACACAAACACCTTTAAAGAGTCACAGGTTTTGATGATTACAAACCCTACAAAATAAGGGATCACCTTAGCAGGAAGATCCAGCACAGCCTCCTGTCACATGCCATCCCTTCTCCTTGGGAGGAAGAGGAACAGGAGGGAACATACCACAAAACCACAGCCACCAAGCTCCTCCACTTCAGGAAAACCCCCGTCAGCCTGGACTGCTGAGGAAAAATCCACAGCTGCTACACTTTGAGTTCACACTTTGGGCTCAGTTCCCACCACCTCTGCTTCTCCTCTTTTTTCTAGTCCACGTAAAAGGTCACTGGAATAAAGTCACCGGTCTTGTCAGTGCCCATGTCAGCTTTTGCTCAGACAACACTGTGTCACTGCAGCAGCTCTCATCTTTGGAACTTAAAGAGAAAACCGCTGATCTCTATTATTCCCAAACAGATGGGAAAACCAGAGCAAACAGGATACGGGATGTCCTTGTGTTTATGCAAAGTCAAACAGACAAGGCAGGAATAACGCTGCGGTCCTCAGCTTGGAGCCGTTTCATCAGCTGTGCCCAGCTCAGCCAACCTGCCACCAGGGGACTCAGAGGTGTTTCCAGGAGAGAACCTGTTCCGCTGCTATGGACAGCAACACTGAGGGTGTAATATCCAAAATCCTTCAGTCAGAACAGAGGAAAAAAATGCCCCCAAGGTGAAGATGTAGATATTATTATCCTTTTTTAATCAATTCCTACCCTCTTCCTGATTTCTGAGAGGTTTGGGTAAATCTGGATGGCATTTTCAAGATTTTATCATCAACCAGAAAGGCACATGGTTGTTTCCAAACGAAAATGGGTTTTCTCAAGGAGTGACTTGCCCCCGGGAGCCAGAAAGTGAGGAAACGCTCTCAGGAGATTCACAATAGAAGCTGCAAGAACTGGCCAGGAGGATTAGCAGCGCCGCCGTGGGAAGCCAAGCAGCAAGGTGATCAAATCAAGAGGCCTGCCATACATCTTTGTAATGTTGTGTGGACTCCCTGAGGTCACTCGGGGCTTAAGGAACCCAAAGGCCCAGTGGAAATCAGGCTCTCTTCTACTGGGCACGATTAGGCACCAAACAAGCTGGCAGTTCATGCTCCTCCTCCTTCAGCACTCAACTCCCATCACTCTCTGGCTCTGCTTCTCCTTAGGACTATGCAACAAAAGGCAAAGCTTTACTAGAAACAGGAGATTCTTACTTCAGTGATTTCAACACTCGAGCACAAGCCCAAACCTACCTGGGGGAACACAGCCCTGAAAAGCAGCAAGCCCAGAACGCCAGGTAAGAGCGTGATTTTTTTCAAAAAACATTTGCTTCAAATCTGCCTGATCGGCCACAGTCAAAGAGTTGTGGTCAATGGGTCAGTGTCCACGTGGCGGCCAGTGACCAGTGGGGTCCCGCAAGGGTCAGTACTGGGACCAATACTATTTAACATCTTTGTTGGAGACATGGACAGTGGGACAGAGTGC
>VXBW01006168.1:1658787-1696198 GCA_013400375.1 Thinocorus orbignyianus | reverse complement strand
TAAGGTCCCTTCCAACTCTGACCATTCTAGGATTCTCTAAAGACCAGACTGCAGAAGGGTTGGATGTCTGATGGCTGCAGAAAGCAAGCAGCGTATTAACCGGCTCCCGTAAAGCTTGCGTGTGCTTGAGAGGAAGCAGCCACAGTCACAGATATTCCCAACCTACACCCAGCTGTAAAACTGCAGAGTAAAGTCCAACGCGGAGAGTTTCAGAGCCTCATGGAACACTAGCACAAACGGACCTGACCCTGCAAAAGGTCTAAATTATTCAAGCTGAAAGCAGTACAGACTCCAATAAATACACAGCACCCTTCTGAGCACAAGCAGCTAAAGCATGAAAATCCATCTCTGAAGGAAATCAGTACGTTCACCCACTGTGTGGGTGAATTAAAAGAGATCAGTAGGAGAAACCAGTTTCATTTTAACTCTCTAACAACCCCTTTATCTCCATATAAAACTGTAAAGGAGTTTCTAAACATTAAGAGGCAACTGGCACTCTGGAAATGCTTGTAGATAAGACACACAGCACCACATGTTGCCTGCGAGTGAAGTTTCAACAACTGCAGACTATTCTTACCCAGCAGATCGTGCTGTGGACGCGGTGTGATCAGGACATGCGAACACACAGACACAGACACACACAGACACAGACACACACACACCCTCCTGACACTGGATCTCGGAAACCTGCGAGTGGCTCCTGCTCAGCTCTGACACCCCAGCTTCTGCACCCTGTTTACCCACCGCTACCTCAGCCTCCAAACACCTATTTCATCTTCCCTCGCTCCAACTAGGTTCTTATTGACAGCCTGAACAAGCAAATCCCACATGTGTTATTAATCATTGTTAAACTCAGGAAGGTGCTGAAGTTCTGACTCTCCTGTGCTGTTATCTGTGTGCCAGGTACCTCGTCTGCCAAAGATTTAAGCTTTACAATTACAAAGTTGGATCTTCATACAGGAAAAACCACAACGAACAAACATGCAAGCCTTAGGCCCATTTTGTTCTCTGCCAAACTGCTTCTGTCTATTTTTTGACTCTTTCTTGCTCTTATTTCGGTATTTAAATCCTACCTGAAGTAACATGCTGTACTCAGACAACAATTTGCATCTCAAAACATCGGTACACGCACAGCAACCGATGGGAGTTAAGGTAAAGTTCATGACAGTGTCTGTTGGTTGGTAGTTTGGAATAACAACAAAATTGAGGTTTGCAGAAGCAGCCTCTTCATCCTCACCAGCTGCCAAAAGCACCAGCTTGCACTGGTAGAACCCTGGGATGGACACAAAATGGATCTAAAAGCAAATTAATAAGGACCAATCTCCATCTGCAAAGCTAATACAGAAGCAGCCAGAAGATGCAACTGGTCTAGAGAAGCAGTGACAATTTTTGTGTGTGTTGAATGCTGACAGACTACAGACGGAATAAAAAGAGCTCTAAAAACTTAGGTTTGATGAAGAAGCTCAAAGGACATGGCTCTTACTAGTGGGCAAGTGGTCACCACTGAAAAGGTGTTACAGAATCTAACCTAAAGCTAAGATTTTTCAGCACCAGAGTCAGAATCAAGAAGTCTGGATTCCTGAGGCAGACTTAAGTTGCTGGGGGTTTTATTTTTTTAATCATAAGAGTATCCTCCCCCCTTGCTCTGCAGCAGGCAGGAAGATTTCTCACCAAAGCAACGTGGGCTCAGATAACCCAAGGAAACTCTGTCTCCAGTTTCATTCTGCAGCTTCATTTTCCAAACAGCAGTATTGGTGGCTGGGCCATGAGGTCCTACTTGCTACTGCTCCCGGTATGTAACTGGAAGAAATGCCCCAGATGAAAATCTGATCTCATGTGCTACTTGCCCCAACGTTAGGGGGAAGGAGAGGGGGAAGAGCCTAAATTTCTTTCCCTCATCTGCAAACAGACTGCTTGTGAGCCCTCCACGTCTCTAGACGCCACACTGCAGACTTCAACAACTCACTCCCGAAGTTTCTGCCACATGCGAGGCTGAATGGATGAACCCCTCTTCCCCAGGAGGGCCTGAAACCTGGTTCTCTTGGAAGAGCTCATTTAGAAATGAGATGGTACCAAAGGCCTCAAGTAATAATCCTGAGTAATTTATATTTTTTTCCCTCCAAAAGCACAGCAAGCTTCCCAGCTATGAACTCGGTCAGCAAGCTGAGCAGCTCTGGTCTGTCATTTGGCTAAAATACTTCTGTGAGCCTCCAGGGGAACACCATTTACACACCACGCTAATCTCAAAAGAAAAGAGAGGGCAACAGGATGCCATTCTTACCCCGAAAAAGGGGTTTCAGCCTTCCATCAGAAAGCTATTTCCAGATAATCCCAAAGCTGCTATTAGGAGGAACTAGGAACAATTTCAAGATCAGAAGTATGTCTTCTTGGCTGACACAAAGCTGAAAATACTCACTTTTCCTTAAAGAAGCCAAACAAAAAGGTCTCAAGACTGCATGCACTCAGGTATTTGGGAGAGAGGTGGGGGGGAGAGGGAGAGGGAGAGGAGAGGAGAGGGAGGCAGCACAGGCACCTGGCAGCAGCTGCTGGAGCTGGGATCACGTGGGAAAGTCACAAGCGGAAAGTGTTTCCAAAGAGCAGCAGCTGTGCAGGTCGCAGCTTCCTTCTTCAAACCCCAACAGCTTTGCAGTCATTTACCAGCGCATTCTTCAGGTGCCATTTCTGTAAGTTAATAATCCCTTCCCAGGCCCTTTCCATCCCAGCTTCAAAATCACAAGCTGGGAAGGATGCTTTATCTAAAGTGTCTCTTATTTCCCCCCTCTCTCTCTCTCATTTTCTCAGCTGTAATTAGCTCATGACTGGGAAGCTGCTACTAGCAAGCACCAGAGCCGGAGCTCTGCCTGCCTCCTCGGGAGCTGCTGCGATGCCACCGAAGCGTAAAATACCAGGGAGCTGGGATTTGAGTGGAATCTAAAAACACAACAGGAACAGAGCACAGGTTACGCAGCCCCTGCCTCGTCTGACGTCATGCAGAATTAATGGAAAACTCCAAATTGGACTAACACATACCAAGGAAGGGCTGACTGCGCAGGGAGCATTTCAGATACCAGGGAAAGATGAGTTTTCAGCCAGTTTGCAGGATATCACGCTCGCTCGTAGAGGGTTATCATATGGTATTCTTGGGAATGACCACGTGAGGCCCCACTGATTCTGCTGGGATTTCAGCAACACATTAAAAAAAATCCCTGAAAACACTTTTCCCCAAATTAAAAAAGGAGTCTTTTCACCAGTCTTCACAGATCAAGCCTTCAGCACGAGGAACGAGATAAAAAGCTGGACTAATCATCAGCTAGTAAAAATATTAGAAAGTAGAGCGACATTCACCTGTTGGGACAAGGATCAGGATTATCGTGCACTTCCCACGGATGTGTGAGAATCAGGTTTATTAAATGAAAAGTAAAAATTTTTACTACTGGAAGGCAGATTCACATTAGAAAGATGATCAAGAAGTTCTTTGGTGTGAGGGTGGTGAGGCACTGGAACAGGTTGCCCAGGGAAGCTGTGGCTGCCCCATCCCTGGAAGTGTTTAAGGCCAGGCTGGATGGGGCTTGAAGCACCCTGCTCTAGGGAGAGGTGTCCCTGCCCATGGCAGGGGGGTTGGAACTGCATGATCTTGAAGGTCCCTTCCAACTCTGACCATTCTGTGATTCTAAGATGAACTGAGCACTAACTGGGCACTCAAACAGGGAATAAAACCAAACTCCCTCTTCCCCTAGGAAATGAGAGTGCAAAATCTTTTTTGAAAATTGCCTTTTCCTCCTTGCCTCTTCCTACCCCCCATGCCTGCAGGTCATAGCAGTTTGGGATCACATAATCAATCTGAGTAGGTGTGCAAGGAGTCTGAACTGAAATTTATCTTCATTCACAACTAGGAAATGCCTGGAATCTGTGTTTTTCCTAGCAAAACTATAAAACTTAGAAGATACCAGTAAAGATCAGGCCTATAAATCCCCTACGTGTTCCAGCCTTCTCTTCATCTCAAGCTGTGATCACAAGAGATTTAGTAAACGGAGAACTGCAATCTGACAGGAGATTCCTCTTCCTGCAGCTCCTTGTTGCATTGACAACCCGGAGCAGCCCCTTCGCTCCCGGTGCCCGTCACAGGCACCCAACGGCACCCCACGCTCTCCCGGCACCCACCCCCCTGGCACAGAGCCCCAGACACCCTCCCTGTCTTCCCAGGCAGAAAGACAGTCGCTCCTGCAAAGGCCTTGAATCCAATGCCTTGAACTCTAACAAATCTTGGCTTCAAAGGCGCCGTTATCCCATTCTTTCAGGTGGTCTCCTTGTTGGAAACACTCCTCTCCCACGGCTCAGAAACCTCTTGCCACAGCAGATTTGTGTCATTTCATTTTTTTAACCAAGGACATTTATATTTAAATGTTGTGTATTAGATTTTCTTTTGGGGATGGGGAAGCACAGGGCTGAGAAAAGGAGCAAAAAACCCCACTTTGCTTGACAGGGATTGCTTTGCAGCCGCGTGGATTTATTCTTCAATATGGATTTTTCTTTGCATTTTCCTTCCTTGCGGGGTGGTGGAGATGATCCGAGGCACACAAATGTTCTCTCCCAGTTTACTACAGCTGGAAATGAGTGGTTAAGACACAGAAGTGTCATCTTGTGAGTGGGAGAGGAGGAAAGCAAGAAGCAAAATTAAGAAGTTCTACATACGACTCCACACACTCCTGCCACATGAACTCGGTATTATCTATTTTAGGGATTTCTGAGACTTATCTCGGCAGTTTGGATCCTTCAGAATCTGGATACAGGAAACATTTATTCTGCTGCATTGGAGTTGTTCTGCCTTGTTGGTGCAGGTTTTATTTGAAAAGCCTTTTTTTGAGTATAGGGCAGGAAATGAAATCGTTTTTCTGTCTGCCTGTAACAGTTTGACAATCTGCTTCAAACACAGCCAGACACCACTTGTAACCACGTACAGGGAGCGAGGCAGCGCCGGGCGGCTCGGAATGTGCCGAGGGGACTCTTCACACGCTCTGGATAAAGCACCACGGAGGTAAAAACCCAAGTTTCACAGCCAACAATAGCTTACATTTCTGCTCAAGCACTGTTCAACCTCTCCGAGAATTATAAAAGATCCAGCACATCTTTTGCAATAACACAGCAGCTTTCTGAAGCACAGAGTGGATTTTCTAAGGATTTCCATGCAATTCTATCAATCTAACAAACTTTTCTAAAGGATTCATTTTCAGTTTTAGCAACAGGTGACAGACTCTTATCAAGTGCTTCAAAAGTTCCCCATACAGGTAAATACCACTCGAAAACCCAACACTCTTGTTACATTTTATTTCATTTCTAACATACTAATGGTATTTTTCCCTTCTTTTGCTTTGTCAAAGTAGAAACTTCAGTATAGATCAGCAAGTTTTTTCCCCATCAGAATCATAGAATGGTCAGAGTTGGCAAGGCAATTGTATTGTCATTTCTTCCCCAAAACATGCCCTGCACATGTATGCATCCAGTCATACTAATCCACATGGATGTATCCTGTTACGGGACTCAAAGATGCAGTATTTCTGCTCACAGGACAAATGAGCACTTAATAGGTAAATGGAAGTGACTGGAAGTTTTAGGCACAATTCCTAGAAAACACGATGCCTTTCTTGCAGGGATTTCAAGGCGACAGTGTAGGGAGGAAGGAATTACTTGAAGATAAAGCATGATTACATATCTCCCTGAGCTGCACCTCACAAAACACATTAGCACTTCTTATCTCCTTTCCCCTGTTTTGGTATTTCTTGTTTCTATAATCACTAGCGTGCAGCTTCAAGTCATAAGTGATAATTAATTCTTTCTGTTAAAAATACGCTGATCATTTACAAATTCCACACAAGCAAAATCAAAACATTAATGAATTCTGGAAGTGGAAAGATAGTTCACATTACTCCTTACAAAAGGACATACTTTGCTAAGATTGCGGGAAAATGGTTTTTCAAGTAAAGCAATGAACATCTGGAAACACAAGACAGTCAATTTTGGGGTGCATGCTTGAAGATCAGAGAAGTGAAAATCAGAAGTCAAGGCAATATAGGTAAGTGAGCAAAGAAGAGTGCAAATTGTGTGTCCAAAGCATTCCATCTTGGCTGTGGAAGCCAGGAAACGCTGCAAGTTATTTGGCCTAGATTTTTTCCCCCTGCTGTCACCCCTTAACTCTCAAGAAAAAAGAAGAAACATAATATGGAACAGTAAAGCTGTGTAACTTCTCCAGAGGTCACAGAAAACGCAAACAAAGCGCGACCCCAATAAAACAACCCCACTGCTCCACACGGACTCCTTCCTTATTTCCAGGCTTCTTTTTAATAGAAATGATTGTTAACACTAGGTTTTTTCCTTCATTTTTAGATTGTGTTATCACAGCTGCAGAGCAATTAGTTAGTAACACTTGCCTGGCCACAGCATAAACACTATCTGCCATTCACTAAGTGTCACAACAGAAACTTACCCTCCAGGGACTATATTTTGGCAAGTTCATTGTCGATGAAGGCTCCGTGGCTCTCCTACGTCAGGAATTACAACTAGGAAAGCTTTTCTGAGTAACATCCTGGGCGTGACGTACTTGCCCTGTGTTCCATCACACCAGATCCCCACAGACAAACCTGTATATCCTGGTTCTTGCAGTTCCCAGCCCAGCCAAGAGGATGGGAGCATGGAATTCACCAGCACATCAAGAGCTACAGGTCATCACAGATTAGGTAAGTGTTTATGCTCAGTGTAGATGACAGGGCAGGTGACTGGCATGAAACGGCCTCCCAGTATAGTGGCAGATAAACCAGCATGTAATTATTTCAAATTCATCATCTATCCCAGCAGAAGTTCAGAACGCTGCCTCACAGTGTTGGGATATATGGCCATTGTGGTACCAGGCCAAGGACATCATCATTCCAGAGGAACATCTTTCCACTCGCTTCTAATTCCGAGGAGGCTCAGTAGTCACATCAAGCTCATCTACGCTCAAACACCGGGGTTTACAGCAACACTCCAGAGAGTTCTGCATTTCTGACAAACAAGTAAAACCACACACACACACACAAATCAAACAAACTAGATCCATCTTCATGAAAGGTGGAGTTAAACTAGTTTTCAATCACTTTAACACTAATCTATAATAATTCTTTATATAAGCACTGGCTCCCATTTGCAAGACACACCACTTCAGCAACCCACTGGGAAATGCACACAATGACACAAGTGAGGCTTAAAGCACCTACACTCATATAAACCACACTCAAAACGTAGCAATTCCATCCTCAGATATTGTCAGAGTAACTCTTGTAAGAGCGTATATGCAACAGGGTTTTAGCCTACAAGGACAAGGACTAAAAATCAACTTTTTCCTCACCTATTACTGTGCTTGGATTTTTCCCGGTCTTTTTCCTTGTCCTTCTTGTGCTCTTTGTGCCGGTGTTCTCGGTCTTTGTGTTTGTCTTTGTGTTTGTGAGAATCTGCAAGCAGAGAGGCAAAATAAAAAATAAAAAAATAAAAATAAAAAAATTAAGAAATGAAGTTGGGAGAAAACTCCATGCCTCCCTCATAAACCTCTACAACTTTCCCCACCCCACCCACAGGATTTTCTGTGATTCAAAATTTGGAACAAAAAAAATCCTCGTTTCAGAGATCCTAAGTGGATTCATTGTTCCTGCAGCACAAGTTAATTCATCTTGGCACCAGCTGCATTTAAATGGTCTTTAGTTCAATGACCTCGAAATGCTTTCCAGAGCCTTCTTATTAAATAGGTAAGCACGGCTACAGCAAGTTCAATCTTACTTGGCAGATGGAAAACTCAGCTCCCTGCACCTCTGAGTATTCCATGTCAAATAGATGATAAGGATACAGGAACGAAGCATAAAGCTCCGGTGTTAGGTCTGCTGAATCCTAGAATTCAGGTGACTACTTCCACAAGTATCTAGTCTAGACAATACAGCCCCCACCCCAAATGAAAACCGTCTTAATTTTATTCCCAGAAGTGCTTGGCACGACAGGCACGTGGCAAGGGAAAGGGAGAGGAATGAGGAAAGAGTGAAAGAAAAGGTGAAAAGAAAAGAGGGTTAGAAATTCTCCCCCTGTGCTTCTCTCCTGCAGGAGACACTTACCTCCCTCCAAGCACAACGCCACCAAGGAAATCCGAGGTGACAGCTGTGACCAGTATGTACTGGTGGGAGCCCACCTACACGGGTTAGGACTGCACTGGGTTAAGTGACGGGTCAGAAACAGGAGGTGACACTCAAGTAAATCTACACAAACACAGTCATTTTATTAGTATCAATTTCTACTCTGAGTGACATTTCCCACCCTCGGTGAGAACTGTACTGTGGGGTGAAGTCCTTTCAAGCACCAAGGAAACAGAACCAGTAGAGGGAAAAGAAAGCAACATAGCTGAACTCTAAATAAGCTCATTTGCAAGCATCTTCAGGTCTTTAAATGTTCTTTATAAGGAGATCAAAAAGGAGCTGAGGCTGAACCAGCACCTCAAAAGGCACTATCATTTGCAGTCAAGGTCACTGCAACGTGTGTCTGTGTGTGTCTGTGTGTGTCTGTGTGTGTCTGTGTGTGTCTGTGTGTGTCTGTGTGTGTCTGTGTGTGTCTGTGTGTGTGCCCAGGATCCCCCCGACTGGGTGCCCTGGGTTTTTTGTTTGTTTGCTTTTTCCAAAGGTGCAACTCAAATTAAGAAACCTTCTCATTATACTTGACAGGCTGCGCTGACTCCGGCAACTCTTTTTGCATCCATAGCACCAGAATTTCCACCAAAGGTCTTGGATGTAAGGTATTAAAGGCTTAATTAATTGTGAAGTAATAGTAGCCTCTAAAAAGACTGCTGTCCCGGCACTAAGAACAGGAAACTGCAAGACAAGGATTCTGTGACTTTCAGTCCCACGGGAAATGCACTGCAGGGGCAGGGCCAAGCCTCAGCCTCCAGACTCCAACTCTTTCACCACAAATTCATTTCTCTCCTTAACTGACACAAACTCTTAGAACCTCAAACATTCAACTGGTTTTAGTGAAAACATACCCACAGTCACATTTCCGCAGAATATGACTTTAATCTATTGCCTTTTGTTATTTCAGTTATTGTTTTCAGACACCTGCAGTCAAGCAACACAAAAGACGACAGGACACTGACATTCAAGCCTCCAACTTGCCTTCTCCATCTTTCCTTGATCCTCCTGAGCTTGGTGACACTTCCTAGGGCTCTGGTGTATATACTATGTACATTTAAAGCACAAGATTTCATTTTCTATATTTTGATATACAAGCATGCTGCAGGTTATGTGGAACATTTGGTGTTAGAGCATCAAACACCTAAGAGTTTTCAAGGACCTAAACAGCAAGATCTATTTCACAGCAGGCAGGGCTTTGCAGGCATCTCTGGCAAACTGCGTGGGGACCGGACACCTACGCTCTCTGAACTGCCAAGAAGCAATTTCTCAGAACCCTTCTTCCCACCAGGACAACACACATTTCACTGGCAAAAATGTTTTCGCAGTGCATTTCACACTTATGATTCCCTCAGTTTAGCCAGTAGTTGGAAGCTCAGGCTGTTTGCAAACCGCCTGGGTTTTATCCCACAGAGAGTTCACTCACTGATTCCTCAAGCACCGGCTGAAGTGAACAGCCACCCATTGACACCTGATGAATAAGTAAATTGCTAGAAAAACCCTCATGATGCTATACATAGAACTATGTACACTCATTTTATAACACACTCACTTTTGAAGGAGGCATGTACCAACACTTGGGGTTTTTTTCCTACCAACTAATCGATGGCAAACACGCACAAGTGAGCTCAATGCTATTCTCTTTAGAGCTTAGAGCCACAAGCTTTTTCACCAGAAAAAAGTGCAAAACGGAACAGTCCTTTACCTTCATCACTAGATTTCCTTCCAGCTGACTCATGCTTTCCAGTTGAAATTAATATTTACTCTTGAAAAGTAGTTCCAGGACTATACCCTGGAAATGCTGGAGTCAGACATCTACTTCCTATATCCTCTGCACTGCTTACAATTGTATGATTTAGTATTTTCAGACAATTAAAGCCTGGTACAGCAGAGAAAAAAAGGAAAAAGAAAAGTACCTGACCAGTTAAAAAAACCTCTACTTGCCAGCATCTACCAAAGGATTTCTGGCAGGAAAGTGTTTTGTAGAGGTTTTCAAGCTAAAAGGCAGCCCAAAGGGGCTGGGAACAGGAGGTCATGTACATGGTCTGGAAAGCAGAAGGGGAAAAGAGAGAGCAGAGCTCCCAGCCCAGGCTGGGTAAACACTCCAACCCTGCCAGCTGAGTACTCCAGGGCAGTGAGTGTGCTGCCTCCCAGACACGCCTCCTAAGAATTCAATTATTCTGGAATATTTGCCTAGTGTTCAGACTCTGGTATTGCTTTCTGACATAATGCCATGAAGCAGGTTAAGAATGAAGAACTTCAAAAGAGTTTATTTAATAGTCTTGAGCAGACACACGTACGTCTTCAGAAGGCATTTGAGCTCTTGGTCTTTTTTCCTTTTTCCCTTTCTTTTTTGGTTTTGGCTGGGTCATTCAGAAGGACAGAATTCTTTTTTTGGCGTATCACACAAGAAGTGCTTTGTTCCCAACTGGCTCTATCTAGGAGTCCAACTTGATGGTTACTGGGTGGCTGACAAGAAGCGAATTTAGCCATTTTGCTCCTGTTTGCATAGTCACTTCTCAGAAACCTATCAAGCATCACCTCCAGCTGAATTACTCAGGCAACAGATGACAAACCAAGACACAGTGGGCCACCCTGCAGCAAATCTCATCACCACAAGCCATCAACACAAGTGCCCCTGGCTGTAATATAACTTCTTTGATATACTTAGCATATGGATTCCTAGAAGAACCTCCCAGCCTCCAGTAAGTCTCTCCCAGCTCACAGCTGAGGAGCAGTTGACTAGGTCCAGCCTCGCAGGAGCTACAGAATGAGGTCAGGCATCAGCACACATTTACATTTGTTTCCTGCCTTTTATGCTTTCCATAAGTATGTCCACTCCCAATAACGCCGAACAAGGGGATCAATACTATCCCTTCTCCAAAAAATTCACTCTCTCCTGTGAGCAAAGTTCAAAGCCCCAAGAGCTCGTGTGATATTTAAAAAATTGAGAAGACTCTCTCCAGCATCAAGGTTACAGCGGGGACAGGGGTTACACTCACTGGGCAAGGATCCATTCCTCCTAAGGCTTTCCCTTCAGTATCCTCTAACCCAAACAGAGCTTTTGGCACCTCCTCTGTTCTCAGAGCTTGATGTCTCTGGCACTGAATCTCTGGCTGTTAATGCTGAGCCTGGTACGTCTCCAAAAGATTACTGGAGTCCCTGTACTATTCCTGCCATTCCCCCTGTACCTCCAACAATCACGAGCAGCTCTGCATTTTTGTAGGTTGATTCATCTCTCAACTCTGTTAAATTACAGGGATGTCTGACTTAAAGATAGGAAATTCTAAGCACTTTTGGTCTGTGGCTCTATTTCATTACCCCCCTCCTCCCCACCGCCCTCACTCCGTGGCGAAGTCTCTGGGGAAAGGCTGAGTCATAACCCTGTTTGCAATACTTGTATACACGGACTACTGGAGCAGGGCACTTTTACTCTTTCTCCAGGAAGAGAGCTCTAAAAGGTTAGGCATCTCTAACTCCAGCACGACAAGAAGAGCCATGGAGCTGAAGAAAGCCCTCCTGCAGAAATCCACCTGGAGAGGCAGGATGGCAACGGGGAGCGAAGGCGAGCAGCCTCTGCTCGTACCGGGAACGACCCCTGTGTTAATCAATTAGTCCAGTGACAAAACAATTAGGTGGGACTGTACCATTGGAATTAAACAAGACAACTTCTGAAACACTTCTGAACACGCTTCTCCACACCCCACCCCTCCCCAGAAAGGTTGCTTCCATAGCACGATCAAGCACGATGCATCCATAGCACGATCAAGGGAAGCAGGGCTGCTTCTGACATCACTATTTCAGTTTTGATGACAATTTTTCTAATAAAATCCTCAAGTCACAGAGAAGGGCATGAGTTCTTACGTGCCCCATCAGCAAAACTATCAATATTATTTGGGATTGTACTGCTGGCACGTGACACAGAACGCTCTGGATGCCGTTTTACCCCACTCATCCCACTCACTTTTATCCCACCTCCATTTTCTCCCATTTTCATAATTTTGCATTAGATTAAAGAACTGATAATAAAAGATGTGAGCAACAATCTGCTCCTTCTCATTTCTCCTACACTAAATGAGATGGCTGGCAAACTGACACCTGGTAACCCCAATTTCTGGTTAACAGTAGCTCTTCCAGATAAATCCATTAGCCTTCCATATTTGCTGTCTTTTAGTTCACCTCCTTTCAAGTTTTTGTAGGCATAATCTGAATACCTCATTAACCTGCTTACAGAAGGGTTTCTGCCAGCTACCTTTGTTCTTTTGGAATGTTTTACCAGGTTCTGGGGATAAGGACTTTTTGTATTTTCCTTCTGTTTCCAGCAACATCCCGATAGCTTTTCCTCTCATTAGAGAGCCTACAAACACCTGAATTGGTGTCTACGCCACTATTTCATCTGTTTGAAGCCTCATCTTGATGCTTCTCTACACTGATGCCCTGAAAGGCAATTTAAGCTTACTTGATTGACATCTGTGCCCAAATCTGAAGACACAGCATCAAAAATCCAGTTTAAAAAAAAAATTAACTTCTTGTTACTCCAGTGACACTTCTGCTTCAGACAAGTGGCTGAAATTTCTGCTCCAATTGAAGTCCAGTGTCTCAGTATTAGTTACTTGCTAGAAGAGAAGCGTGCAAGCTCAAGACTCATTCAGGATCACTGGTCTATAGAGTCTGGGGCACTCTCCATCACTGGGACATTCAGCTGTCCTGAATCTGCAGCCCAAGCAGGAGAACCTGTGTGACGAAACCAGCAGGGTCTTGTCAGCCTCTCCTCTGGAAAGGAGAAGAAAGTCTTAAAAGGACTTCTCCAGTTCCACTGCTAAATTATGCAGCTGAAAGGGAGGTAATTCAGTAACAGTGGGTTAGGTTCAAAAGCTGGTTGAGTCCAAGTACTTCTCATGAGTGTTTCTGTCACTTGAGGAATGGTTCCTTCGCAGCTGAACCTCCACCCCCACATCAGACCATTAACTTCACAACTGCAGATTTTTCACTATTCAGGCTGATCCCCTTCTCACCTGCTGTAACGCAAAACTAAGTGAAGCAAAAAGACTCGATTACTTACATGAAACAATTCTACTGATTCTTCTCCTCCCCCATAGGCTCTCCTCAAAAGTAGTCATCTTAAAACGGCAGATGATCAGAAAAAGGCCTCTTACTTTGAAGTTACTCAGGTTTTATCATTTGTTACCATTTATTTTGCCAAACTGTATTACTTTTAGAATTTTAATTTCCTTTATGTTGGGCATAAAAAGTTTACTAGTAAAATTATTAAAGATCATTTGCTGAAGTGATGGCAAGAAGGGCTACGAACCTTCAAATGTGTGAACGTAGTTCCAGGTGCCTGAAGTGTTTCATATTCCTGGCACAGAACACGCAGCTTTGCCTTAGGCATCTGATCAAAACAGTTTAGTGTTGCACTGACTTTCATAATGTACAGATTCTATCAGTAAGTAGAAAGAGTGTTTAGTCATTACCCAAGATCCTCAAACACCAATAGTGCCAGGGTTAGCAGATGACCTAAACAGGCAGCAGTAATCCCACACGTAAAGGTTGCTCTGGGAGGTGCTGGTCAATTTAGAAATTGTTCACCTGAGAAAGCAACTGCTTCGTGGGGATGAAAAAGCCCATTTGCAAACTCCATATGGCTTAGAAGAACCATATGGAAAAAGTGGCACAGTCCGAGGCACAGGGGACCAGGATCCTCACTGTTAGGTTGGTTACAACTTTGGACTAGTCATCTCACCTTACACATTTGGATTTAACCATTTTTAAGGCATGTACAACAATCCCACCTCATCAGTCTGGAAGAGGCTAAAGCTTTTCTAAAATATTTCTATTCCAGTTGGAAGAAGTCACAGTATGATCCTGGTTTTCCAGTAATGCATTACACTGTTTCGAGAGTTTATTTCAATGGATTGCCATTGCTGTAGCCTAACAGAGGGGCAGGAAAAGCTACCGGACCAAAACCAGAACAGCATCCAGGTATCAGAGACATCACCTTTCCCAATGAACCAGGGCAGACTGGAAGAAAAAAAATCCCCAGAACCAGAGGTATGAAATATCCAGAAACTGGAAAACATCTATATACAGCTAGAAACGTCCAAAGCAGAAAAGTATAGCCAGAAGGCACGTTCCGAGAGAGGTGACAGTATTGTGGATGATACTCTGGAGCAGAAAACCATAATCTAAAATAAACTTCCTATGTGAAATTGGATATGTCATTTACTGGCCTAACAGCCCTATTTACACAACTACAGAATACACATAAAACATTGACCCTGGAAAGGTACTGCAAGTCTGTTTGCTGGGCTGTTTTATTTCTCCAACAGCTGACTGCAAATCATTTGGAACCCTGAAATGAGAGTGACTGAAACGCTGAGGTCACAATTTGAGTCCCCCATAACCTTAGCATGAAATAAAAGCAGCAGGTCCCAAGTTTCCACTAAGTGTCAAGAAAGGGAAGCAGCTCCAAGGATACTGGAACAAGGCTCCTGCTTCCTCAGAGTGCCTTAATGGCACATATTAACAGCACAGACATTCCTTTCAAAAGCAACTTCCCACTCAAGGCTATACTACTGATGAAAGACCCCTCCAATCAACACTGCTACAGAAAGGTACTTCTAAATCCTTAAAAGCCTTTAAGTCAGATTCAAATGAAGTACAATTACTGCACTATCACAAACTTACCCCACTTCAGGTGCATCACTTTGTCAAATGCACCAGTTCAAGGAGGCTGACACCACAGCACTCACTGTTTCTCTCCACAGACGAGAATAAAATCTGAGTTTTACAGCTCACTGCAAAACAGCCGAACTCCTTTTTATTAAGCACAAGCAGAACACACAGAGCAGCTCTTGGTTGCAAAGCTTAGATCCTCAGTCATTCGTTTCCCAATGAAAAAAGGAAGAAATAGAAAAACAACATGTGAAAGCTTCACGAAAAGGGAGCCTGCAAAAGCACAGCAGAAAAGCCAAACAGTTTATCCTTTCTAAAGCAGGAACTTTATTACTAAAAGTAAGACCCCACCAGAGTGCCTTCTTCCCTTTCCTAGGGGATCAAATGAAGAAATAGATCATCGCTGGATAGATTTGAGTCAACCTACTTTCCATGCTATAGCTACTCCAAGGCAAAAGCCCTTCTGGGCTGAGCCAGAACTGACCACACAGCATCCAACTCTGCCAAAGCCTGGAAACTTTATACTTCTGCCAAAGTAAAACCAACGACCTTGCAACCCCCTTCCACACTTCAGCAGTTACTTCAGGCAAGAGATACTGCAGGGATGGACAGATATTATGTCTTTTTCCTTAAAAGGACTGTGCTGGAAAACTTGGCTTCAGAACAAGACAGACCCCTTAGTTACTGCATTCTCCATTAGTCTTGTCATTTTAAGGCTCTGTATTCCCTGCTGTTTAACAGAGGGAAAGGAAGAAACCTGTGGAATGACCTGATGAGTCTTAACAGGGGAAATACAGGTAGACAGATAGTTGTCTCAATCCATCCTCTGTCCTTTAAAATAGCTCTTACCAACGTTTTGAGAAGTTATATTTGCTCTCCAACACAGTTTTACCATGCAAGTAAGGATCTTATAAAGCTTTTCAAAAATACAAACTTTACAAAACAAGAAACACGCACCTTCTGCTCCACCGAAACCCTGGGGCAACTTCAACCCAAGGCAGAGAGGTAAACACCGTAACAACCGCTGACAGCGACAGCACCACGGGCACAGGACCAAGCCAGCAAGCAGGGCTGTACACTCCTTTATCCCTCCCAAACTTTCAAAGCTTATCGTGGATAGGTTAAGGAGGCCAAACAAAAACCACAGGTTGATCTTGTGTAACTGAAGCCTCTGGGACATGAAGTTAAACTCAGGCAAGTGTCATCGCTGGCATTTTATCGGTCTAAACCAGCCCGCAGAAGCCGGGCAGGTAAAGCAAGACGTGCCACAAGGCCTGTTGAGAGGTGTCAGATACTCTTTAGTGCACATTTTGAGCCCTTTAATTGTTTTTTTTTTACTGCCACGCTGGATTAATCGCTTCTTTTTGGTGTGCCTCTTTCCCACCTGTCAGGGAAGTGCCTAATACTGTGTGAGTAAATAATACCCATGGGGCATAAAGGGATGCTGACCTTCACAAACTGCTCCCCTGCAAACATTTTGCAGTAGAACAACTAAGGGTGCAGACAGGAGCAGCAGGTTTAAGGACCTGTCAGTGCCTTTCCCATGGCCTCTCTGGAGAGAGGCAGTATGTTCACACACACCCCTGTCCCACAGCAGATCTCAGTGGCTGAGTAACAAATGCATAAAATCACCACAAGGAGAACTGCAGTAGATGGTACTGGACAATGGACAAGGCTGAGGAAGCCTTATAAAGCATGAAAATACATGTTTGATCACTACAGAACAGCTAAATTAATAGCTGCTTCTTACACATGCCAAAGGGCTCCCAACCGAGAGGCAACAATGAAGTTTCAATCCATTATTTGCATTCAAAAAAACCAAAAAAAGTTAAATGTGAACAGAAACATGTGTTTCCAGGGATTCCCAAGATGTAAAACATTCTCCTGTAATTGTATAAATAAGAGCTAGAGACTGAAACCCATTAGTATGTTTCCACTAACAAAGCAGAACAAAACAGAACAGCAAGTTAAAGCTTCAGGGAAATGACCAGCACCAGCAAACAGCCTAAAACTCCGCTGTGCTGGCTTGGGAGGGAGGGAGGGAAAGTCCAGAGTGGTCTCTCCAAGAAATAAGGTAACAGCAACCTCACCCTTGTCCCTAATGATATTTACGCTTCTAATGCTACACTGCTCTGTGAATAGAAGCCCTTACTTTCCAGAGCCTTCTCCATCCAGAATGCATATACTCTGCATATTAATGCTCTTCCCTTAATAGGATAGAAACAGTTTCAGCAATTTTTTCCTGTTGCTTTATAAGCCTACACCCACATGAATAAACAAAGCTATGTGCTACGTGTACATATTTAAAGAAGCAGCAAAACTTTTGCCCTAAGTTTCAAAAACTGTGGCCCATCACATCTCGGCACATCAGGAGGCCAGGATGTGGCTGAGAGGAGGATCCAGGGAAAAATCCACAATGTGAGCATCACGGGGAAAAAGCTCCAGGACAGTCTAGAAATAAAACTGGGTTGGAAGTAGGTGCAAGTTTATAAGGTATCTGAACAGATAGAAAAGTGGAAAGCTTGGCAACCGTAGCAGCTGATGACCCTTTTTAAAGGCAGTTCTGTCTGTATCTGGGTATCACAACCAGACCCAAAATGCAAAAGGTGAGAGCAAGCCAGGCAGCCACAAGCTTAAGCACCGTCACCTCTCTGGTTTCAAAAGTCTTACATTCATTGCAATTAAATCTGTATTCCAATTTGCTAACACACTTATACACGGGACTGAGACTCTGGAGGACTCAGGGGTGTATAAAGATAACCTTGTTGAGGGGAAACACTTGTCATCAATCAGTTCGGGGGGTGGGAACTGCACACAAAAAGTAATTAAAGGGAGGTTTCCTGTGATTTCTTTTAGATCCACTAACACCAAACAATTTTTACCAGAGCATCTAATCTCAGACATTTCCAAACTCATGCCCATTTCCTCCCCATTGTGTGAAATGCACTTAACATCACTGGCACAGCAGGAAGGATGGACTTGCTGAGAAAGCCTAGACAATTGTTCCCAAACCAGTCTAGCATCCAGGAGCACAAACCTTGTTTGAAATTATGAAAGAAGGTGAAATTTATGGGTATTCAAGTAGATAATGCAAGGGAGGCTAATCCCATTTTCAGAGTTAGAAAGCACCAGACCTTTAGCACAGATCCATGGCTTAGCACAGAAACCGTCACGCAGTGCTGTCACACACAATCTTCTGCTGGGAAGAGACAAAGGAAGGGACGGACATGCCCCACCGGAGACAGGGACAAAAAGAGGTGCCCAGGGTCACTGGGGAGATGCTCAGGAGCAGAACCAGAGGCGCTCCTGCCCCTGCTCGCCTCTGCCCTGCTTCTCCAAAGGGTTTGCTACAGCCGGGCAACTGCAACGTCTCCAGTGGTGTTTAGACTTCTGAGCTATCAGGGGCTGCTGAAGATAACCTGTCCCTCACTTCAACAGGGCTCGTTTAACCCTCATTTTCCTGGTTTGCAGGAATCATAGAATGGTTAGAGTTGGAAGGGACCTTCAAGATCATCAAGTTCCAACCCCCCTGCCACCTCTCCCTAGAGCAGGTTGCTCCAAGCCCCATCCAATCTGAAACACTTCCAGGGATGGGGCATCAACAACTTCCCTGGGCAACCTGTTCCAGTGCCTCACCACCCTCACACCAAAGAACTTCTTCCTAAGATCTCATCTAAATCTCCCCTTTTCCAATTTAAAACCATTACCCCTTGTCCTGTCACTACACTTCCTGACAAAGAGTCCCCCCCCAGCTCTCCTGGAGCTCCCTTCAGATCCTGGAAGGCTGCTCCAAGGTCTCCCCGGAGCCTTCTCTTCTCCAGGCTGAACAGCCCCAGCTCTCTCAGCCTGTCCTCACAGCAGAGCTGCTCCAGCCGTCCCAGCATCTTGGAGGCCCTGCGCTGGACCTGTTCCAACAGGTCCATGTCCCTTCTATGTTGAGGACTCCAGAACTGGACACAGGACTCCAGGTGGGGTCTCACAAGCGCAGAGTAGAGGGGGAGAATCACCTCCCGTGTCTTCATTTTCCTGAAGGACTTCTTGGCTGGTAATCTGGGCTGCAGAATTCATGGGACAACACATTGCTCCTCAGCAATTCCCTTCTCCTGAAGGATGTGCATCAGAACACTCGCTGCTGCTCAGCCACCCAGCACAGTTACAGCACTTTTCCTCTGCGGCTGCTTCACAGCTCGGAGAAGGCCGGTTTATGCTCAACTGTAGAATATGAATTGAGCCTAAACTTTAAGCAAGGCCTGCAGCGCCTGCTCCCGTCTGCATCGCCCTCACAGGTAGCCAGGCCTGAACCTTCTTCTGCAGATTTTTGACAAAGAACCGCCTGGGGAACAGCTTTCAGAGTTCCTTCAGCAGGTTGGGTCAAGAGCAAAGGAAAATCTTTTGGTGCAATCTGCGCCAAATTCCCACGGCAGGGAGAGAACTCCCTGTACCATGCTCCATCCACAGACTGAGTCAGTGCCCCCACCAGAAGGGTTTTCCGCCTCCAACTGTTCTTTGTATCATCATTAGAAAGGTGCAAACACCACAACTTGTGATGTAAAGTCGACAGCTGCTTACTGCAGACAAAAGTTTCAAGACAGGTGAATCAGGAGAAAATAGGGGGAAACAATGATAATTCCTAGTCCTTAAAGAGGGTAACAGAAACTTCAGCTGTATTAAAAGAAAATAATAAAGAGATGGATATTATTTAGGGGCATAAGAAGAAAATCTTCAGTACTAAGAACTTCACGAGCCAACAGGAAAACTGCTGCTGTCAGGATTAATTACACTGCAATAAAGTCAACTAGAAGAATATTTTCACTTACTGGCTGTGTAAATCACTAGCATTTTCGGAGCCACTAAAAAGAGGAAGTTTGTGAAGAATCTCTGAAATCCTGACACTTCCTCAGCGCAGGATAGACACCTCACCAATAGCTCATACAGCCTGTATTCACACTGACACCACAGGAGGACAGGGCTGGTGTGTTTGACCCACAACAAGGACTGCCCCCGGGCAAAAATTTCATAGAATATATATAAAAAATGAAAAAGCAGCTGCATGGAAATGCTTCTGCTGCAGCAGTCAAGGCCCAGCCTCCTGTCAGCAGTCAGGATCACACACAGTTTATATACACGGGAGCAGGACAAGCTGTGCTCAGCCTCTCAGAGGAGAGAGAGGCTCTAATGGCACGTGTTCCAAGACTTTTATTAACCATCCCTTGACCAGACGATGTGGCTTTGGCCAGTGCTGGCCTCCTGCTTGCTGTAGGGAGGAACGACTTGAAGAGGAAGCAGCCTTGGGAACACCATAAGGCCTCCACAATCCTTGGTATTAGACTATAAATTGGGTCTGTAAGACAGGAAAAGTGGTTGGTATAAGCTTAACATCACCTCTGCCAGATATTACCACTGTTTTACGTGCTGGAGTCAGATGATTCTCCTACTGCTTCATAGTATCATGTGTAGTAAGCTGAGCTGATGGAGGAAAGCACAGCCAAAGTCTTACAAGAAGTTTGCTTCAGAAGAGCAGGCACTTAGATTATTTTTATCACGCTCAAGCTGGTTCCTCACTGTAGGAGCAACACACACACTGATTCCAGCTTTCCTATCCACAGGCATTTCTTTCAAGTACAGGTCCGCACTGGATGGATACAGCCCGATTTCACCTCTGTTCTCACTGCAGGTGAATTAAGGGATCGCTCACCCGTGCGGGTTAATTCCAACGGTTGTCTGCAAGCATCTTATCACCAGAGTCAACTTTGCCACAAGTCCCACTATCAAGACAAGGGAAAGAATGCAATTCCCCTGCCTTAAGTGGACACTGCCAGGATTAGCCTACAAGAAGAAAAGAAGAAACCTCATTCCAAGCTAAAATACACAAGAACATAAACAAAAGGTGAATGTTTAATGACAGCTGAGACTTCTGCATTCCCAACTGTGCTCCTGAGACTTCTGAAATGACGGGATAGAGGACAGAGAAAGAAGCATCACCACGGCAGCGTGTATCACAGTAGTTTTAAAAGTGAGCTTTAAATAAGCCTAAGACTGCAATACTTCAATGAATACTAAGTACAGCTCCTAGATATGGTGCGAATTGCTCTGGAAGTCTTCAATTTACATCAGGAGACACAAAATGTTACTTGAAATCATTTATTTTAACCACATGCACCTGTAATGTGTTTATTTTGTTAAATCCAGGTCAGGTCTCACTAGCTGGCAACTGTTAAATCACACTGATACAGATACCTGAATATAAAATGTAACCTGTTAATCCAGGATAACATGCTGTGGTTACTTTATTACGCATAATAAACTCCTAACCTTTTCAATTAAAAAAGTTCCACACAATATATTATCAGTTTCTTGAGGCTCATTGTTGGGTTGGGTTTTGTTGGGGTTATTTTTGGTTGGTTGGTTGGGGTTTTTTTGTTTTGGTGGGGTTTTTTTAACCAATGCCTTGCGTCTTTGGATAGGAATCAGAATTCCATTAAATGCACAGCCAGGATTTTCAAATTCCACCTTATGCAAAACTCAGAGCTGCCTTGAATGAGATGTACGGAGGCAAAAATAACATTCACTCAATTTGTTTCACAGGCCACTCAATGAAAACTAGTATAACCCTCGTAAACTGAACTCAACCAACTGCTTCTAGTTACCTCTTTTCTCCATTTTAAGGCTAGTCCATAGTAGCCTCCATGCAGAAATAATTAGGTATGAAAAGTTAACTTGCTTTTTTCAGCTTTCAAATGACTTCCACTATCACAGTCACTAAATGAGCTGTTTAAACTGAAGAAAATATGCTGCAGTTGCAGAGTCATCAGAAGTTCGTTTATCACTGCACTTTAAAACTCCAAGAGCTTAACAAATTACTTCCATCATATCAGAGGTTCTGCTTTACAACTACTGCAACGGGATCACACTCTTTACTTTTCTAGTTTTCTGAACAAGAAACCTAACATTATTTAAGTATTTTAAGAGGTTGGTTGGTGAGGTGGTTAGAAACACGGTCAAATAAAGACAACATACAGACGCAACCGTAACAATTCAAGAGTTTGTTTTTCCCCTCCAATATAGCCCAAAATGAGAAAAATGAGTCACAGCTAATTTTCAGAAGTATTCTAAAGGAAAAAATAAGACATTTCTTTCCACTTATTATTTGTCAACAGAAATAGGCAAAGGAAACAAGAGGAACACCTAAGACTATTTACAATCTGATAATTTATTCCTGAATGATTCAGCTGCAAGGCTAAGAAAAACTATTTTTAAAAGTTCCTTGGTTGCCAAGTTTTATGTACGTCGAGGCAATTTTTTTAAAGTTTTCTTACTAGATTCTTACTGCAGTCAAAATTAAATCAATATATCTGTTCAAATTTATTAATAATTGTACACGAAGGAGTGATACCACCTTGAAAGCTGTGGCTGCTCCAGCTGATTCAGCTGTTCACTCCGCACAGAGCCCAGAGCAGTGCCTGTACTGTTGCCTCTCCTCCTCCTCCCAGCATTTCCAGCCTGTGCCAAACAAAGCCACTCCTGGGAGCAAACACGCCACCCAGGTGCCCAGCAGCAGAAAGCCTCCCTCGTGCTCTTCAAAGTTAAGTTCTGCTTTACCCAGAAGAGCACACCAGCCCCAGTGGTTTCTGAAACCACACCACCTCCATACATTTACCCCCTATCAGTTGGCACGCATTTCAGTGCCACTATTTTGCAGGTTTTAAAGTACACCAGTTTATTTTTGAACTTGGATCTGTTTTACAGCTCACAACTATCTTACTTCCTGTACACCAGTCCCCAGCAGACCAGAAAAAACTTCCTCTTTTTCCTGTGACCAGCTCTGCGACCAGTAATCACCTTCTACTTGATAATATATGTCAAAAAAAGCACCGACACTGAAACACCACAGCCTTACACTTTCATTAATGATTTTCATAGTACCAAGTAAAGCCTGTAAGTGGGAAAACTATGTGAGGAGTAGCCCTAATACTGTAAGACAGAATTAATACAAATAATCTATTCTGAAAATTAGTAAATGACATGATGTACTCCACGTGCAATCTCCAAAACTAAGAAGCTGCATGGACGTAACAAGATACTCCCGGAGAAAGAGTTATAATCACATTGAAAGTTAAGTAACAGTTTGTAACAGTAATGTTTCTCTTCTCTTGACTGTGTACTAATAACCCCAAATTTGTCAGAGGCAATGTAAATTCCGTCAGATTTCCCAAGAACCTTTGTTTACATCTCAAAGAGGTGAAACAGCTCAGCAGTCCCGGCTCAAGAAAGGATCTACAACCAGAAAAAGTGTTTCAACATAGATTTTTACAACAAGAGACTTTGAAGTACCAGTTAAAACAGAAAACAAGATACTTTCTGCCACTACAATCTCTGACAAGTACTGGAATCCTGTCTGCTACCACCATCCATTAAGAGCTACCCTGATAAAGAAATAAATAAACTGTAGTTTCTGTAAGTGAAAGCAATAGCCACAGACAAGCAAAACAGGGAGACAATTTGCCATTACCAAGCACCATAGTCTTGAAAAAATCTAACTAAACTCCCTCTTAAAGTGTGTAGTTACTGTCAAACCCAGCATTTGTTCCATCAAGGAGTGCATCAGACGTTGCTTTATGAGCTACACACACATCTGACACACAAGAGTAATTCCAGCTTGATTAAGCTCAGGGGAAACGTGTAGTGACCTACAGGGAAGAAACACCATCTCATTCTTGGTGTACAAAGACACTTAACTATGAATTTCCGTCCTGACACCTTTCTGGAGTACCAATCTCAAGGAATTTGATCTGAATTTAATTCTGTACTTAAATAAACCTGTTTGGATCACAGGATTTGGAAAAAATCACATACTTGCAGTTAGCAAAGAGCCAAAACCACTGCCAAACAATGTACAGCATGGATACCTGGCAGCGAGGGGAAAAAGACAGTGAAGATTTAAGGAATAGCTGACAGGATGGAGAACTGCCCAAACACCATTGACATCGGAACATGGAAATAAGAGACATATGAAAAAACCTAGAAATGACATAAATTTGCTTTATGGATACTTAAAAGTAAGTCCTTCTGAATACCAGATCTTGTCTGAACTGAAAACTAGTGGAAAACTTTACATTCCAGTCTCTGAAGCAGCTACCATAAAAGTCACCATTATACTTGTTCCGAGTCCATGTACAACTACTAGTACTTTTAATACATTTTTTCAGTACTGGGGGGAAAACAACTGAAGTGAGGGCTTCTTTGACTCAGTTCTCCTGGAGAGCTAATCACCAAAGACCAGCTCCAGAGCTCTGCTGAGATTAAACTGTTAATACGCACCCCCACCCCTCCAAAAAAACACTACAAAAAACTCAGATTAAGGAAAAAAATAAACAAAAATTAAATCAATTAGCAATTTATTTCAGCTCCATTCCAAAAGTAAATATTTGCCATGTGCAAGTTGGTAGATTTCTTCCCTAGGACTTCTCTATAAAAACTAAACTGAGAAGTGTTCCTTTCCCAGCCCAATGGCCCTCCCAAAACACAAACACACCGATGTATGCGAAAAGGACTCCTTGAACAACCTGCTAACGAGTTCCCTTTGGGATTTAAGGTTTCTTAGTCTGGATTAGAGTCCCAGCATGAGGGTCCCGTGCCTGGGTGGATGGGTGGGGTATTTACAAAAAGGGAGAAAAGACACAAGAACTTAAATTAAAAACAAACTGATTTTGCCGTTAATAAATGAGGCTCACATCTGTTTTGAGCACTGTTTCATGTTCTTGTGCAATACAGCTACAGGGGACTTATTTCACAAAACAATGCTCTACAGCTTCATCCTCTATAAAGGAATCAGTTTAAAAATACACACTTCAATACATGAAGACTTAGTAGATGTCCTGATCCTCTGGAAATGGCTGAGGTCCTTAATGCCTTCTTTGC
Source organism: Thinocorus orbignyianus (assembly GCA_013400375.1). Taxonomy (NCBI): domain Eukaryota; kingdom Metazoa; phylum Chordata; class Aves; order Ciconiiformes; family Thinocoridae; genus Thinocorus; species Thinocorus orbignyianus. The sequence goes on along the minus strand of VXBW01006168.1, from coordinate 1,671,413 downwards.
CTCAGCCTTTAATAGCAAGACCTGTTGTTCTCTGGGTTCCCAGCCTCCTGCACTGAAGAAGGTGGATGGGGACCAGAATGAACCCCTCACAATCCAAAGGGAAATGGTCAACAAGCTGCTACATCACTCAGATGAACACAATTCATGGGGCTGGATGGGATCCACCCAAGGGTACTGAGGAAGCTGGTGGAAGTGCTCACCAAGCCACTTTCCATCCTTTCTCAGCAGTCCTACGTGGCACGTACAGGACAACCTGACAGTCAGGCACAGGGAGCATGGGTTTATGAAAGGCAGGTCTGGCTTGACAAACCTGATGTTCTTTTATGATGAGGTGATGAGCTCAGTGGATGAGGGAAAGGCTGTGGATGTTGCCCACCTAGACTTTAGAAAAGTCTTTGACACCGTTTCCCACAGCATTCTCCTGGAGAAGCTGGCTGGATTATCAAGCACTGGAACAGGCTGTCCAGGGAAGTGGTTGAGTGGCCATTGATGGAGGTATTTAAAAGATGTGCAGATGTAGCACTGAGAGACATGGTTTAGTGGTAACTTGGCAGTGCTGGCTTAACTGTTGGACTTGATGATCTTCAAGATCTCTTTCAACCAAAATGATTCTACTGTGGCCAGGGCATCAATAATTGTTTCTCGTTCTAACCAGCACACTGATGAGCTACAGGGAAAGCACAGGCACCCATCAGTTCCTGGGAGTTCCAACCCACCTTCTGAACCAGCCATCCCTGCTGTCAACACAAAATACAACCTGTTTGCTAAACTGCACACAGAGCACATTCACCTGGTGTGCAAAGACTGCACCAACAGCTGGGGGGAGGAAAAAAATTAAAACACAAGCCTATCGGGCAAATATTTTACCAGGCAAGTGCTGTAAGAGAGGTCTACTCAAGAACACAGAGAAAGACAAAATATTTTAACTCAGGCTATGGTTCAACAATAAATTCACTTTTTCCTTTACACAGATGAACTGACACTGGGACAGTGATGGATAGCAAAACCGTAACAGAAGATCATGCATCACTGGACAAGAGTCTCAACAACAGGGCTAGACAGGAGGGAAGGGGCAAACATGTCAGACACAGAAGGCAGTGCTTGGAAAAGCTGAAGAATGACAGCTGTACAGCTCCATTTTTGAAACAAGAAACTGATGGACTCATCAATTTAAGTGTTTCTGTCTTTTGCCTAAGATTCAATTTAAGAATTAAATTACTGCTGCAGCCTCCATCCACTGCAAGGCAAGCTACGAACGGGGACAAACAAAACTACACTGTGTGAGGCTCTCCCAAAGACCACACGCTGACAACTAAAGCAGCCAAATGTAGAACATCAAGTGCCAAGCTGGACTGTCCTCTTTATTTCTAGATGATTAGAACAGCCTAAAACCTAGAAAGAAGCCTCCTTTAGGTACAAGCTATGTTGAATAAGCCTACTCGATGATAAAAGAAAATATTGTTTATGACAGCTGCCAAACTCCAGAGAGCAGCATATTTTAAATGAGAGGGCTGTACCTACTCATAAAAACAGGTATTTCAAGGACAGCTTGCTTATGCTTCCCTAATGAAGTGCAGGTGACATGCACAGCTATGATATTATGACTCAGACAAGATGCTACCTCCTCTGAGAGGCTTCCTGGTTTTGGAATAGGAAGAACACAGAAAGATAGGAAAGAAAAAAACGAAAAAGGCTCTTGAAAAAAGCACGTTATCCACATTCACGTCCAAAAGTATCCTGAAGAGACGTTCCAGACTGCTGGAGCAAGACAAAGTAACCCAGACACCTACAGAGCTGCAGTATCAGAGTTAACAGCACTGATATCCTGACTCTGATTTGTGCCAGTGTTTGTTTACTAAAAAGATGGACGAAGATGACACCAGTAACAGGATTGGGCAACGCTGCAGGAGTGAATCCAGGTCGCTGCCATTAAGAGTTCATCTCTTGCGTTGTGTTTGTGTTCACAGGAACCCACTGCCTCTGGATCCGGCAATTTACGCCTGTGCACTGGAACCCCATTTGCACTGGATTTCTTCTACTGCCAGAAACCAGCCGAGACTTTTTGCTCTTATCTCCGAGGTGTGCTGTTACCAAACTGAAGGAACCTGATCTTCAGTCAAAAAGCAACAGTAAGAACTAAGCATCAAGGGGAAAACCAGTAAGGAAAGCTTACTCTGATCCACACATAAAGGGCTTTCCTGTGCCCAAGAAACGTAACAACAGACACATTTTAAGTCTCAATGACATTCTCGGTCCTCAAGAGAAGAGCAGGCAGCCTTTTATTCCCCATCTGGTGGTTGTTAACTCTAGAGCACAAACCTCAGAGTACGTCACCAGTTCTACTCCATCCCTCCATTTTGTACACGCTGCCTGCGCTGAATGAATCATACCCCCCCACGGAGCTCCGGAGCTCCTGCTCCCAGTCTCCCAAAAGGCTGGATTAAAGCAGAGAGGGCTCGTCAAACTCGTAACCGTCCCTTCGCAGGCAAGTTAAAACTGCTGCCTGCCCATCCCAGCTGGTTTATCTCTCCAATAATTGACCTTACTCACACACTTGCTAACATTCATGAACTGGCAGAAGATGTAACACGCTCTTCCTCTTGCTCAAGGCGCGGTCAGGAGCCACTCACACCAAAGGGGCATTTATGGTGCAAGAGACTCACCTGGGAAGTGCCAGATACCAGAACCCTGCGTACAGACCAGGGAATCACTGATCCCTCTGCTGGAAATCCAGTTATTTGATTAATTGCAAAACTCAACCCACAACATTTTAGTATTTGTAAAATAATTCAGTACCACAGAAAAAATTACACACTTTAGCTCCTGAGTTCTGCATTTAAGAAAAATTACAACATACACTAAAACTGCAGAAGCTCTTTCTTTTTTTTTGTACTGTTCTTTGCTCACCATCTCGGTCTTCAGCTAGAGAGGCAAATAAAAGTCAAAAACTAAAGTCCAAGCTGGAACTAACTCTTAGTCCCAGCCACACAGCTTCACATCTATTTCTGTGCTGGAAGAAATCACACTCACCCTGCTCTTGTTTCTCCACCTCAGAGAAGAGCCCAGTACTCCCTCTTCTCCCACTGTGTTGCCTGCTTAAACAAGCAGGGCCTTAGGACAGGTTGACAATGTATAGCACAAAGGACCTTAATCCCAGGCATAATGTGTATGTGTAACAGAATGTCCCTCCCCAGCACTTCCTGCCTCCAGCTTCAGCAAAGTCTCTCTTCATCTTCACATGCCTGCCCAGAGCACCAAGCCATACAGATGACAGTTGGCAAGAAAGCATCACACAAAACCAGAGGCTGGAATAAGAACTGCCAGCTTATTCAGCTACTAATCTCCCTAAGGACAGAGAGAACTCCATCCCCACGCGTACACTGCAGAGCAGATGAAGGAAGACAGCCCTCCTGCCTGGTTATCAGGTCTCCAAACCAGCTCACGTCACAAGCTATGGAACAGGGTGTCTGTCCCCTGCCACCACCTCTACGTTCCTCCTCCTAAAACTCTGCTTACAGACCACAAAAACAGAAGCCTCTTGGTTGTGCTCCCCCCACTCCAGAAATCTCTGCATTTCAGTTAAAAGACCACTATGTGTTTCTCAACTCTTATCTCCAGAAATTAAAAAAATCTGCAACAGCCACCTACCATATTTCAAAGGAAAAAAAGAACACAGAAGGCGAGAGCCCACTTTTCCCTCAGCCTCCTCCCTAAAAGGTCTTTTTAGGCCACCTCTCCAAGACAAGAAACTGCAGCCTCAGAGGAAGAAGAGCAGCTGTTTTGACAAGTCTGGCCCTTGTTCAAATAATGGAATATAAGCCTTGAGCAGCAATACACTGCCATCAATAAAGAGTTCAATGAATGTACATTGCCCTGGCCCTAAAACACAGGTCACCTACTCCACACTACACACAAAGGAAAAGCGAACATGTTGTCGTTCAAATTGAAAACACGTACAGAAGAAAAGTGGCAAATAAAGGAAGACAAAAGGTCCTGAATAACATTCTACAATGTGTCAGCAGCAGTGTTAGGCAATAGATCAGAGTAAGTGACAAATGCCAGGAAAAATCAAAAAGCTCTTGGGTATTGCTCCTCCACTCCTATTAATTATTTTCTTGACTTTTTACCGTGAAGCCACATCTCTGCTCAACGCCTAAAAGAATTCTTTCAATAAATTCTCCAAATTGTTCCATTTAGACACTGCCACGCATCTTCCAGCTGCACCAAACTGACAGACATTTGCATGGAAACAAGACAACTTCCAATCCCATGCAGTACACACTGAGTAATTAAATGAGCCAAACACTTGAGAAATCACAAAGCATTTGGCAAAACTCATTCCAGAGCAGGCAGAGAAACAGGGCTCCTGCATTAGCCCAGTGGGTTCCAGACAGGATAAACTGTATGTGGTCTTACCCACGCTGAACACGAGATTTTGTATTTCATTTGTTCCTATCATTTACTCCTTACCACAGCAAAATGTTCTGCTACTGAGGTCTTAGATGCTTGCTGTAAAAATCAGCAAGGCTGTGAAAATCAATGCTTAGGATTTCAAAATGAGCAGTAAGTAGTAAGTCACAAGGGTCTTATTTTTAGAAAATCATTTAAAAAGTAGCATGATGGGAGAAAACAGGACATTTTGAATAATCAGAACTATGCCTTCGTGGAGAATTGTGGCTTGCTCCCCAAAATAAAGTTGTACTATCTGCTAAATACCATGTGTCTGTAAGAGTCTGTCAGCTGCAGAGTGCAGCTGATGCGACGTAACAAGCACCTAGGTAGTATTTCTCCACCACAGAGCATCTGGACACAGGTATTACCTAGCTGAAGATGAGTTACATACACCCATCAGAATATTTTAGTGAAGCTACAAGTACACTCCAAGCTATCCTCAGGCAGAAATCAATCTCTCTTCAGTCATGGAAAGATACAGCCAACTGCAGAATCACTGCTGCAGCACTGAATTCCACGAACGCCCATCTGTCTTTAGCAGGCAACCATCTATGTTGGGCAGAATTAGGAAGGAGAAGAATCTTCCTCTTTCAGTGGGCACCCTGCAATACTCCTAGAGAAGGCAGTTATTGTCTTCATAACATTCCCAAAAAAACCCTCTTCTCTGACGAAGGTATAAGATAAAAATACAGGCGTGCACACCCACACAGCTCACAACTGCACAGAGCATATGGCAAGATTCTGAACACGAACAAATAGATTCACATCAAAAACACTGATAAGGAACCCAAAACGATCTAGTGATCAGAGGCTTGTGAGAAGCAACTTTTGGCTCTAGGACTGGCACGAGCCTTCTAATGAAACAGTTTCCCTGTGGCCTGATGCTGTCCCTCTTTACTCTGCAATCATCCCCATTTCATAAGTTACCAGTCGTCAAACTTAAAAAGGGATTTACGCACTTGAGGTGGAGACACGGGTTGTTTTTATTCATGAGTCATGAGTCTTCAGTCTTCAGTCTGTGAGGCTGAACGACAAGCACCTGTGCTAACTTTCCTGCTACGCCTCCCATATCTGAGCCTGCACTGCCCCCATCCCATCAAGATACGCATCTCAGACATTTTTCAGCCCCCATCTCCAAAGCTTTCCAAGACAGGAGTAAAGCACACTCCATGCTCCCTGTCCTTGTGACTCTTTCATGTTGGGAACTGGCAGTTTCGGGACGCAGAGCGGCTGTCAGTACAAGTTAAGTGCCTGCGCTGACTGTTACTGCGACCATCTTCAAGTGAAGCTGTTGAGATTTAAATAACAGCTACCAACAAGGGAGACTTCCCCAGGGTGAAGCAACAGTCTCAAACACAGCATTTGCCAGAGCTGTCTGCCCGTTTCTTCTTTTTCATGTAGAGTATGTTATTCCAGCAGACAAATAGACCTTGGGATGACAGAAAACATCACTAGAACTTTATGATAACACTACCAAATTTGAAATGCTGACCTCCTTCTGCTCATCCTTCCTCACTACAGGACCCCATCTCTATCATTAGCTATTAATAAGGAACTAATTGCCAAGATTTCCCACTTCCCCCAAAGCATCAAGTCTGATCTCCACCTGTTGTGCTGGAGGATCTCCCAGAATATTGCTTATTACAAGGACTGGCACAAAACTCCATGTCACATCATCACTCCTGATGACACTGCAACACAGACTGAGGTTTAACAAAATCCTACTCAAAGAAGTCTGAGAACCATTGATGTGAAGTAGGTGTTACAAAAGACCAGATTTCAGGAAGACCGACCGCAGCTCCCTACTCTGCACTTCCATTCTCAGGTCTGGAGCTCTCATTTGTTCATCAGCTAAGTAGCTACAGAAGTCAAATTTAGAAGCCAAATTTCAACTTGAAAACATCCATGTACATTTATACTTCTAAATCCATCAGCAACTTTCTACTGCTCTTTATACCTTGCAGGTGACAAAAATAAAAAATGAAGTTCTCCTCTCTTCATATCACCTTCCAAATGTCCCAGCTCTCACTGTGACACCAAAGATATTACTGCAGTTGGCTCCTTACGCTCATTAGTTGAAAACCCAAGCATTCAAACATTTCTAACTATAAATCTGATTAAATCCACTGCAACTATTTAATATTTATGTCAGCCAGGACATTTTGAACAAATGCTGTGCTAAAAATACTGTGGTCTCATACACACCAGGAAACCACTACTACAACTGGTTCAGCTGAACTGTGAAATAGCAGGAGCCTGCGGTAGAGAAGGCACTCTCTGCTCTGCCCAGAACAGCACTTCAACACTGCATTAATTCCAGTACTCAACCAGTGACAGGCAGTGGAAGCCACTGGAGGCACATGCGGTGGGAGCTCCCCAGAGCACAGAGTTAATAGCAGAGTAAGGAACAGCAGTAACTGGGAACACTGTATAAAGGGAACACTCCTACTCTAGCTGAGAGCTGGGTTTTAAACTGATTTTCTAGCTGTTCTTTCAGCAGAGCAGGTCAGCAGCAAACTGACTGCTGAAACTGCGGCAAGTCCATACCCTCCTCCTGTTCTCCTAACGGGAAGAAGTATTCTGAAATCTAATGATGATACATATTTAAATGCTGACAGGGCTAAACAGCTCAGAACAGAGAGTCGTGCAGGGAGAACGTACAGCCAGGAGTATTTGTCATATGCTGCTGCCTCAGTCAAATGAGACAGCCCCAGAAAAGCCAGGTGATAAACACTGATTTCTACAACAAATATCCTCCCGCAGATTTGCAAACCTAAGACACGGTCCTTCAGAACTGCAGTCAGGAGCAGAATGTGTAATGCTAACCAGTATTTTGCTCCCATGTTTCAGTGTGAGGTTTTCTATAAAACTTGGGGCTGTTCCTATAAAATTAGTGGCTGCAAAAGCAACTCAATTTAATAAGCCAATAAATACTTCTGAATGACTACATGTCTTACAAGGATACGAGAAATTACCTTAGCACAAGCTGCTCAAGCAGATTTGAAAGAGAAGCTATCCCATCTTGAAAAGCCACAGAAAAAAATTATCTGCACTGATTTTTTATGTTAAATTTCTGCATATCGTTAAAGCCCCTCCCTGTAGGGCAATAACAACAGCAACAAAAAAGTCAGATTTTAGCAAAACTACAGCAATATGTAACACCGGTAAGAGTCTGACCCAGAGCCTCTCACTAATAGGGCAGTGGCTTGTGCTATTTCAGCAGGTATTACTTTAACAGGAATCCAGTGAAATCATTAACAGAGGAATTTGAGTCAATGAGATGTTAAGTACTTGCTATAATTACATATTATTGCAGTTTGTGCTGACAGCGCAACTCAGGAGGTTGGAATTCAATGAACTATCCGACAAATATCTGAAGTCACACTTGTAGATGAAATTAGATGTGAATTTGTGTTTTACCGTGTTTACGAGCTGTGTGCCTAATTTAGGTGAAACTATGTAAAGAGCCACACTTTTACATGGGTCTGCTGGTTAAATTTGTTTTTTCATGTTTTACAAAGTACACAAAGCAGCCCTGATAGCATGTTAATAACCGGTATCATTTAACACCGTAGTAAAAGAAAAAAACATCTTAAGAAAATGTGCTAGAAGTAGGAAGCGCACAGGCCATTAACCCCCCAAACACATCTTCCAGCACACTGCGTTAATTCTGCTGAGTTTTAACAAAAACAAAAGTTGGCCACAGCTGACAGAAACGCATTCAACTCCCCACTCCCACAAGACACCCATTAAGTTTTAACCTGAATGCTGAATGTGTTAGAACAATTAACACAACAGACCTCAAGGTCTCTAGCAAAGCCCTTCTGAGGCTGCTGCTGGGGAAATAGATGCAACTTACACAGCACGTGATATTTGAGAGCAGATGATCAACAATACATTTCCTTACACTTCTGAGTCTGCATTTGTGAGAGGTGTCAGAAACGATCTGTTTACTTCAGGGTACCCTCACTTGTGACAATCTGAAGATTCCTATAGTAAAGCTACACTTACATTCTACAAGCCCCGAGATATATTGCTGTCAACGTATTGGAAAAAGAATGCAAAAAAGAAGATGAAGAAGTTTTGCAGAGATTTGGGTCTGACGTTAAATACTTCTAAAATAAAAGAAAAGCTAAGTGGTTTCAGACTTCAAACCAGGGGGGGTATTGTTCTGAGGCTGTGGGCAGCACTGGCGCTGCAGCTCAGCCCCCAGCACCGCAGCCTGGAAGCGAGGGCAGGGAGTGACTCAAGGCTTGTGCTGGAAGGAACAAATTACATTCTTCAGGATTCACATCTCCGTGTATCACAAACAAAAAAAAAACAGGAAAGGAAATGTTCAGTGGTGATATCAATCTGCACCTAAATACCATTAAGCACCTTTTGTATTTTGGATCCCTTGCCAAACATCTGACATTTAAAGGCACTGGTGACAACAAGCTCCCAAGGAACTCAAAAAACAATTTGGCCCCCGACAACAGGAGTTTTAGTTTCAAGCCTCCAAACTTCATCAAGTTTTGTTTAGCACAGCGGCTCTAAGAGCAGAGCTAAGGTACACAGAGCCCTGTGTCAGACGTGGCCCTGCTCTCCTTCAAAAAAACCTCTTACCCATCCAGAAGGCGCCAAGAGAGCAGCAGCAAGGAAGACCAGATCTGGTCTCCCACAGAGTGTTTCACATCCATTGAAAATTCTTCAGGCTCTCTGTTACATTGCTTTCCAGTTTGTTAGCATTTAAATCACCCCCACCTCTGACTATTACACACAAACCATGAATTTAATGCAAAACAAACTTGTAAGGCATCTGTTCAGCACTCTTGCTATTTAATTTCCCTCTTACTCACTCTTCCCTCTTAGTATCTTCACCCTGGAACATACAGAGGTGCCACAGGAGCACCCGGGCCAACATCAAACAACCTGCCAGCTTGTGATAAGATGTCACAGCAGCAAGGGCTTCTTTTGACCTCCCTAAAAAAAAATTCACTGCTAAAGCAAGTCTCTCCTCCAAGCGTGTTTGACTGCCAGGAGCCATCTCTATGAGGCTGGACAATCAAATCCACGCTTGACTCTTTTTAATATCCCATAATAGTTGTGACAGTGATACTCACCTCAAATTGCCTCATAACATTACTGGTCAAGTCAACCAGAGGAAAAAACCCACTGCTGAGGGTGATGCCTTCACTTTGTGCACAGAACTGTCCTGGATTTCACGCGAGTTCTGATCACAGACTGAGGAACAGCCAAGACACTAACAGCAGCGAGTGGAATTTAGTAGCTTTGGAACACAATCTGATTATTTTGTAAATAGAAACAATTTTTATCCAGTGCACTCTGCAAACACAATGGGAGAACTGAAAGTCAAGATAAATTGCTTCTAGTCTCAACACTGTCCTCAGAAGTAAGAGGTTGTTACATTCAACCTTAATAGCAAAGCTCTCAAAGGCAAAACTCAACAGAATCCAAACAGATTTTGCATCTGAAGATCTGCAATTTTTCCAAGTGAGGAAAAAAAACCCACCGGAATGATTCCCTCCCCGAGTCCCTAGTTGTGACTCTACACTCACATCTGTGGAGAGGTCATTTTTAATGCCCAAGGTCTACTTGGAAATTACAGTTTCAGACTCTCACTTCTCTTCTACAACGCTGAAGAGGACATTACTTGCAAAAAAAAGGCCCGCTCTTTCAGCACAATATTGTTCTCAGGATGGTTTGCAAACAGGCACTGCTAGGACAGAGCATGGAAAATTCTTTGCAGCGCGTACGGATACTAAAAATACAGTTAAGGTGAAAAAATACCCACTATGGCCAAATTAAACAGGAGGGAGAATCTGGATATTGAGATGGAATGCAATTACCTAAGTTGGAATTTGCCCAGGACACTCTCGCTTAGAACGATCTGGCTATTTCATGACAAGAAATAGCCAGGAACACACACTCACTGCTGGCATTCCCCCTCACACCTAACGCTACCCTGCTATCAATGGAAGGGTGAGTAATCAGACACGAGCTCTCAGCCACAACCAGGGTGCTCCTGGGTGACCTGCAAAGGGCCAGCAGGTCCACCCCCACCTTGCTCCAGCTGCAACAACCCCTGTGATCACAAGCAGAAGCAGAATGTCCATCCACCCAGACAGGAACACCAGCAACAACAGGAAGCTTCAAAGTACTTAAGCTGCCCTATTACTGATATGCTATCCAAAAGCCACCCAAAACATTCCTTATTAACAAAAATGCTTACTGCTGGAGCATTCACCATTTAGAATGAGTCAGTACCAGCCCCCAGAAAAACTTCCATTCCCCCAAATGCAAAGAGGAAAGGTAGCCTAAAGGCAGACTTTGGCTCTACTGCTAAGTGCTGCCTAACAATAATCAAAGTACAAACCAATTCTAAACATCTGGGGGTGGGGGGAAAAAGTACTTTAGATTCCTACCCCTCACTCCTCACCTTTGCCACGAAACAGAACCAACACAAGAGCACAAGGGCAAAACTCACCCCTGTGTCTAAATGAGAAGCGCTGTTCTCAGACCCACACGCGACAATTCCCCGACACAGAAGTTCAAAGAACTCCTGTGCAAAGGAAACAAGACTCGGAGCCAGCGGAGGTGACAGGTTTTCAGGAAGATCACCCCTGGTCACAAGGTCAGAGAGGACAGTGTCTATTCGGCATTATTGCCTTAACAGCACTAACAGGGTTACACACACCTTTCTGCACTGAGAAGGATTTTGGATTTCAGGGGCCTCTAATCAGTCACAGCGGTGTTACACGACGATCACAAAATAATTACAACAGGGGGAAAAGGGTGAAGATACCCACACTGGTATGAATTTGTTGTCTAGGCTTGATTTACCAGAAATTTACTTTTTCCATCAAGGTGTCTTTGAGTTTCTGTACTGAATTCCTCCAACACATGGTAGAAATAAAAACTGCTGTATGCCTTAAGCTCTTACAAGAATAAAACAGCACATGGTCACAATAGAAGAGAAAAATCTCTCTAAGAGGTGCACTGGAAGCTGCAGTGGAAAGGTCAAATATGCATCATTCCCCCTATGTAAATCAGTAGGTAACTAAAGCTTACCAAGGAGTACTTCTCCCTAAACAAAAAGGATCCTTAAGCAAGTATTTTTCCAGCGTAAAAAGGCTACAAGAATTCAAATACACGCTTGTATTAAAGTTGCTTCAGGAGTTCCTCCTACACTTCTTGGGAAATCCACCACATCCTTTTTTTCTGTTAAGAATTATCCATAGAGCCCTACCTATAGATTCAGGATGGAAATCAAAGTTGAAAAACTGCCTATCTGCTACTGCCTGCTCTTATTGCACACACACAATCTCACATTCCAACGAACTGACAGAAGGAAAGGTGCACACAAACGTAGACTTGTAAATATTTACACGCAGAAGCCTACAAAGCAAGCAGGCACATGGACACTGTCCAGGAAAGCCTGCTAGAAAAATCAGTACAACTCTAAGTCAAGCAGGTATCTTCAACCATTTTTTGTCCTCTGCCACCTCAGCAGCCAGGGGACAGCTCAGAGCTCCTCACACATCCCAGTGCCAACACCACACACAAAGGTAGGCGCTGCGTCCTCAGCTCCCCTCTACCCTGCTTACGCCCTTCAGTTTGTCACCCACCAACCCAGGGGGGAGCGGGCAATTAGCCTGCTTCCTAGGAAAATCTGTAAACAATCAGAAAAAGTTAGCAGCCATCAGGCTGATTAGAAAAGATATGCGTGCATATATAGATGAATATAAGTATATACAGGCACCTAAGTGTATACATTAATGTATAAATATATACATATATATAAAATTACAGGACTCTTACAATGTTTCTCAACTAAATGAACAGTTAACTTGCAAAGTTTCTTAAGTGATGCTGTCTATCTTTCTGGAATTGTCTACACTGCTTTTTTCCTCTTTTTTTTTTTTGTTTAATGTGGGCTTTTATTTTAATTAAAAAGCTCCACCCAACAAGGTAAAGTTACATCAATTAAATAGCCAGGAAAGAAACCAGACTGATCTTAAAATGGATGCAGCAGACTTCTTTCTTTTTTTTAAAGAGCAACATGTTGCAATCACCTTTCATTTTAAGGGGAAGGGAGGGATTCCCTGAAAGGAACAGAGACGGGGAGCAGCGGGGGGGAGGGAGGCTGTGATTAAAATAAATTAAAAAAAAGG